>CAUYLG010008131.1:0-207500 GCA_963573385.1 Cacajao melanocephalus | reverse complement strand
ATAATAAAAAAAATCGAATGATACTTCACTCAAGAGTCAGAGCTTTTTATGAGACCTGTTGCCAATATTAGTGTCTTGGAATGATCTCATCTTTCATCCTGGCTATATTCCAACACACAATTTCATTAACCCAGGTACCGCAGGTGATAAAACTCATTTTTCCCTAAAGAGACAGCTAAAAAGTACCAGTTATACATTTATGAAGTACCAGCAATCAAAATTATGGATTTTCTAAAAGGTTTTTAACTACTTTTATTGAAAGGAAAATCGCTGTCTCAGACTTTTGTGACACTATTGCTAATAATAAATTTTATCATTTAGACATGGCCGTTATATGGTAGACAGTGTCAATAAAAGTATTGAGCAAAGATGATCCCTGTCTTTTAAGTAATGCCTTCTAATTACATGCCGGAAATGATCAAATGAAATACCTAAGCTAACTAATGGCTCTGAAAATATAAGAACACTCAACAATGCATCTACAGTGATAGAGATGTACCACATGCACATATGCAGTTATATGTAGAATTAATTGCATAAGTAGACATTCAAAAAATTTTCCAATGTTTTCAAAGCCTACAAGAAAAATTTAAATTTCATTTGCATTTCTAACTAAAATCTGTTTGTTGAAAAAAAAAATGCGTTCAAATGTTATTTGCTTCCTTTTGAGCAAAGTGGTGGCACTGGGCCTGTTATCTTTGGCAAACTTGTCTAAACTTTTCTATCTAATATTCTATATATCACTAGAGGGCACTGTGGTATTTAGGCCACTTTGACCTCTTCGAGTACTAAGAAAGGTCTTGAACTCCTGAGCCATGTCAGAAAGGTTAAAAAAGACATGTTTAAAGGGGAAAAAAAATTTTTTTTGGTAACACCCTATTTTAATTTTTCTAAAACTAATAAAAAATGCATGATCAGTAGAAAAGTCAAATTCATAAAAATATACAGCTCATTTTGCAAAACTCAAAGACTTGTCACCTCAGATCTGATGGGAAAATTTTCATCCCCATCTCCTTGAGATTTAAATTGTGAGGCTGGAATTTGATTTGCATGCATCCACAATTATAGACGGCTATTCCCTCTACGTGGCTGAAGTCTCCTGCACTAACTAGAGGTAATTTCACTGCAGAACATTCAGGCGTGCAAGCCGAGAGCCACAAATGGATTTCAAACAATTTATGATATCCGGCCTCCTTCGACATGTATTAGCATATACCTGGTTTCTTTAACATACACTTTGTTTTTCCAAAACCACAAACATAGTTGCTGGAATTTCATGTGGAAGTGCTTAAGGGGCTGAAAGTTAACACCTTTGTGATCCATGCTGCCTCATGGTGGCTGTTAAACAAAAGCCTCTTTGTCGAGGCTTTCTTGAAATGTTTTCTTAACATGTTCCAAGTAGTTTTAGGCAGGGAACTAAAGTAAACAAGATGTTACCATGATAAAAACACTTGTGAAAACATTGCAGAGCACACTTAGTAGTTTCTTTTACATAAAACTCTTCACAGTTTTGAAAAGTAAAATTCACAGAAAAAAAAATTTAAAAAGCAAATTACCAATGAAATGTCCTCTACTGTCTGCAGCCTTTGACCTTTTGGAAAGAGTCAAAGTTCCATCTCTGGGCATTTTCTTCAACATTTCTCTCTCTCTATTAGAGAGTCTATACAGTTTGTTTTGGCTTTCATAAATTACATACATCTGACTAAAGAGCAAGGGAATTTTTGTTTTGTTTTTCTCCGTGAGAAATCACCGAAAGAAAAGAAATTATTTTCAAATAGGATACTAAGCAAGGATATAAATGATACTTTTAGTAGATGTTATACAAATGGTTGCCTAAAAGAAAAATGGAGAAATGAAAACATTTTCCCTCAAGCACACAAGAGTACCTGGTGTTTGTGAAACTATGGGCCTGCCTCTGACTTTACATTCTAAGTTCAAAACAGGGAAATGTGGTCAGGATTTAACCTTCAAATCTATTCCTCATTCTGCCAATGCATTGTATGAGCATTTAAAAAAAAAGGAGGGAGGGAGAAAGGGAAGAATTAAGAATTACAAATCCACATTTTTACTAGTAAAGATTTTATCTTTCATCTGGTTTGAAAAGAGCAAAAAAAAAAAAAAAAAAAAAAAAAAAAAAACAATTGGGGGGAGGTAGTTAAAAACCCAAATTTTTAATATTAAATATTTTATATTTATTCTGGTTTTAAAATAGCAAAAAAAAAAAAAAAAAAAAAAAAGGACTCAAGTGGGGAGAGGAAGGAAGAACGCCAAGGAGCTTCACCTCAGTGGATGATACGGGACTTATTTTTGTTTTTCTGTTATCGGAGGATTCCAAGCAATGCAGGGCTGGGCGATTTCATTAGAGTTAGCCGAGCACCTGCTGCTATCAGTTAGCGTTAACAAATGCAACACTCACATGATAACTCATGGTTGATAGATTAAAAAAAAAAATCAACACTAGAACTGCAAGTTGTTTTCAGAAGAAAGAGAAATAAATGCATACAATAGACAGGGTATCTGCTGATTCTGATAAAGTGTCCCTCTGTTGGCGGTGAGGGAAAGACAACAGGATGGTTATTTGTACAGTGTTTATCTTTGAAATCAAGGGCCCTGCGGTATACCTCACCTTGGGAACAAACGCTGCAGAATGATCACAGAAAAGTGTCAAATCTCTGGTTTTGATTTACCAACAGTTATGGTATTTCTTCCTCAGGAGGGAAAAAAAACAGGCTTCAGGTTCAGACCTGTGAGTCCCCCCTCCCCACTGGCCCTGTTCTATGAACCCCTCTCTCTGTTAACAGTGGCACAGTATTGACAGATGGGATTTTTATCCTGAAGAACCAAGCTTGGCCTCTGTAACAGTTACAGCTTATTAATCTGGAGCTGTGGAAGACCAGAAAGCTGTTACCTAGCAAAGTCACTTCCTCTCCCCAAGTCTGAACACTAAAAACTGGGTGGAAGAACCCAAGATCTAGGAAGTGTAAAAACCATGGTTGGTCAATGAAATCATGGGGCATGACACACATGGGTATTTCCCCCCAAATATGACTAACTTGAGGGTTCTGTGAATCGAAGCTAACATAACCCTGGATAGCTATGTCCGGAGCCACAAAAGTATTCCTCAGATAAAGACATGTTGGTGACACCAAAAATGTTACAGCAAACTACTGTCCAAGGGACACAGCCATGCTTATTCCTTATGCATGATCAATGGCTGCTTTTGCATGACAACGGCAGAGCAGAGTCAAGTTGCTGTCACAGAGACTGCATGGCCTGCAATGCTGAAAATATTTATGCCTGCCCCTTTATGGAAAAAAATGTGCCATGCCCTCCCCTCTGTGTGGGACTTTTTACCAGAGGTTTATAATTAAAATGTTCTATTACAGAACAATTTCTTCAGCTATATCTATGCTTTGTATAGTCACAACTCCTTTTCCTAGGTAGAAGGTCCGAAATTTTGGGATATTTAAAATTACCCATCCTAAAAAATAAATATATTGAAGTAGATTAAGAAGTTCTAATGCTTTTAAAGAGTGCCTAGTATGGGCTAGGCAGTTTATATGATGTACCTTTTATTTATTCATTCATTTATTTATCTTTTAGAGACAGGGTCTTGCTGTGTCACCCAGGCTGCAGTACCGTGGCATGATCATAGCTCACTGCGGTCTCAAGTGAGCCTCCCACCTTAGATTCCCAAGTAGCTAAGACTATGGGCACATGCCACCATGCCCAGCAATTTTTTTTTTTTTTTTTTTGGTAGACACAGGTTCTTGCTATGTTGAGCAGGCTGCTCTCAAACTCTTGGCCTCAAGAAATCCTCCCACCTTAGCATCCCAATACATTCAGGGGTGAGCCACTGTGGCTTGCTTGGTGTACCTTTTATTCCTAACAACCCTAAAAAGTGGGTACCAACCCAAATCACATGTGCTGATACTGAGGCTCAGATGACACGTGGCTAGTTCAAAGAACATCTTAACAGTGTCTTCACTACCTAATCAGCCTTTCTCCAAAACTTTCTTTACATCCACTGCCAAGGAGAAAGCAAACTGTTAATAAAAAGTACTGCTTTTAACCAGGCAGTATCATGCAACAATTAAGAATAAGTCCTCTGAAGCCAGACTGCCTGGGTTTGGACCTGGGCTCCATCTCTTATTAGCTGTGTGACCTTGGGGTAAATCACTTAACCTCTCTGGGCTTTAGTTTCCTTAATGGTATGCTGGGAATAGTACTACAATATTAGCATAAACTGGTTGTGAGGATTAAATGAGTTCATATACGTGAGGCACTTTGGGATTATGCCTGTTTTAAGGTTCAGTGCTATTTAATTATAAACTATTACTACAGAGGGAATAGAAAATAGGTGAAAAAAAAAAAACTCTATGAAGTAACACTGAAATCAAGGTCAAAGCAATGCTGCTACCTTTTATTGAGTAAGAATACTAAGGAGCATCCAAGCAACACTGCTATCAATTCGCCTAACCCATAAGAAATACTTTCTAAAAAGTGAGGGATAATTGAAGAGAAGCGTAGACTAGAAAGCTTTTGGTCCACTGAAATAACTGAAGATGTTTTCAGGATCTACGAATCCAGCAATCTGAGAAAAATACTTGATGCATCACACTCTGATGACAATGACCGCCCCCCCCCAATGACATCATTCAAAGAAACCAGGTGGTTTTTATTTGAACCACAAGAAGTTTGCTAGCCTCTTTCAGTTCAGTTCAATGGAAAACAAAGTTGGTTTCATCAAAGCCAATTTGATTTCCCTTTAGACTGAAGTGGGAGATGTGAATCTACAAGAACACTAATTTATTTTCCACTGCACTAGGCAAGATCCTGATACCTGAAGACAACTCTGAATTTCCAAGAGTTAAAATCATGTTGTAGAGGAAAACTGAAATCCTGAATTTGTCATATACAAACCAGCCATTGTGTAACCTGGGAAAACATCTGGGGGGGGTTTCTTCTTTTCAGCATTTGCTCTCCCTTTGCTACTTTATAATATTCATTTTTATATTCTTGAACCAACTCTCATCCCTAGTCCCCATGTGGTTCACGTGGCGTGAACACTTCCCTCTGTTCTAGAGGCGGCGTGTGATGCAAGCCTGCGCAGGTCATTCATTGGCTGAAAGCTAGAATACATAAGTTAATTTGGGTCAATGACAGTCTGCTTAGGGCTTTTCCTGGAACTACAGGGAAAGAGGTGCACTGTGGGATTGATAAACCTGTCCTCTTCAGTTCCACTTGGAAAAGGCTCCCAAATGAAGGCAACACAGAAAAACAGAGCTAATGGGCAATCAATACTCTAACGTCCTTGGTTAAATACCAGGATCCAGCCAAGCTTGAAGCCAGCTGTACCACTGGACTTCCTAGCTACAGGGGCCAATTATCCCCCATTCATTTATTTTTTTTTTTCACTTAAGCCAATTTAAGTTGGGTTTCTATGACTTACAAACAAAAGTCGTCTTACAAACATAAGTCAATAACTAAGTATCAGGAAATAACTAAGCAACAGTTGCAGGTTGATAGCGGGCATTCCAATTCCACTGAGCAAACAGGGACTGAGAACATGTCATGTCATGTGAAAACCATAATAAATGATTGATAGGTGGTCTCCTATACAAGTGCCAGACTCCTAATATCTTTAGAAGAGAACTGGGCTTTTTTATAGGAATTAAGCCTAGGCCCCAATTCTAATGATTTTTATTTTCTTTAATACTGAAATCATTCTCTCTCCTTTTTGGGATATATATATATATATATATATATATACACACACACACACACACATATAAAATCTCCTAATAATATGACCTAATTATCAGCTCACATAATAAATGAACCTATAATCTGAGGATTTTTTGGGTAGAAATACTTTAGCCATTAACAAAATTTTTAAAATGAGTCTAGAAACTGTCATTTCCCTTTCTGACTCTAAAACTGATACATGTCCCTGAGCTTGTGGATAGCAATTTTATAGTTCTAGAGACTTTATGACAATAAATCATATTTACAGGTGTTTATCAGCCACTCTACAGATGGAGGAAATCAGTACCAAGATATTTATCAAACCTAGCACTGATGCAGAAGTAAAAAATCAGAAATTTAAAAGTGGCTTCTGCCAAGTTGTTTTTCTCATTATATAAATCATTAATCTTCATAATAGTAATTGTAAAGCGTTGTTACTTAATTTAAAAGCATTGCTGCTCTTGTTGTTGATATTTAGAAGCAATTCTGGACATCTCTTTTAAAATGTCTGTAAGTACTTAAGTTTTCAATGATCACATAATGCTCTTGTATAATACGGAGGCAATACGGAGGCAAGGAAGCTATGAAATAGATTCACAGGCTTCCATTCATTAATCAAAAAATTATATTCACCAAAACTGCTTGCAGGTAACACTGGATATCTCTCTAAGGATGGCTTTATTGCAGTATTTGTATCCAGGTCCATAAAGATAGATACAGAGATTGTTCTAACAATATAAAGACCACACAAAACTGGAGACCTGCACATAAATCAGCTCACCTCTGTTTCCCTGGGGTTTGAATGAGAGAGAAAAGCTAGAAGGAAATGGTCCCCAACACCCAATTTGTAAACCATCACACACCAGATGTGTACATGGGCATATATGTTATAGTTATACATGTGTATATGTTTGATTAAATGATGTCTATAATATCATGGAACATTATATTCAATTCATAGGTTAATGATTCAATGATATTATGAATATATTTATCATACAAAAAGGCAGGGCAGTTTGGTCTATTTTTTTTTTTAACTTACAAGGTAACACAGGTAAGGCATAGCATAGAAGCATTTTACTTCATCTGTGAGATTAATGTATTTCCTTACAGAGAAGCTTTATCGGTGTTACAGCTTCAAATTAAAGTTACTCCACTCTCCCTATAAGGACAAGAACCTGAACAAAAATCAATACCAATATAGGAAGTTAAGAATCAAACTGGTAGCTTTCCTCGGCATCCATTTTCTACATTTATAAAGTCAATTGTATAACAAAGAACGGGCCCAATCAGCAAGCTGCAATTGGCCAGTAATTGACACCAATTTTATAAAAGTATAGTGCATGTTATTGATTTATGTAAGGACATTAATAAAAGTAAAAGCTAAATAACTGCAAGTTTAATACTGGGATCATTGTTTTAAAAAATGCTTGTCAGTCTGAGAAATGGGTAAACACAGGCTCTTATGGAGACTTATGCCTTTAGAGCTAAGTCTTTTTCCCATTGTAGTACAACCCTCAATAGATTTTGTAACTATTCCTGTGACAGTGCACTGGACCTTATGATTTAAGAGTCCACTCTCAAAAGGGTGAAGTGAAACTCTTCATCAAAAAGGCATTTTATGAGCAAGAGCATTCGTGGGAGGTGATGGCTATGTAAAAGAAGAAAAAAATAAAATCATTCTTACTTTAGAAATGATTGGAAATCTTCGCACACTGCTTCACAGCCTGGCCACTTGCACACACCATGTCCATAGAGAGGATGGCTATGGGGGTGCTCCTCATGGGACAAACTGAAAGAAAACACACAGAAGACCAGAAAATGAATTTGCTGCCAAGAACCATTCCACCAGACGAGGATATAAAAGGTAGGAGGAGCCCACACGGCCAAATGTGGACAAGACAAATTTGTGATTTCCCCCATCCCATGTAATTGACTAATTCTACATTGTTTGCTAAGAGCAAGAGTTAAAGTGTACCTAAATGTGTTTAGTCAAATGTTAGAAATGTACATCTATGTATGAAGTGTCTGATGGGCTTTTGTTAGATGCAAAGCTCTTTACTCAGACTGCGAAGGAGTCTTTAAAAAGCTAGAACTTACTTCATCTACATAATGAAAATTATAAAATCTGTCTGTACTTGATTTTGAGATTCTCATGCTATATCTACAAGGAATATTATCCATTTTTTCCTCTTTCCTTCCCCTAGAAACTGTTTTCACATAATCACATACTTTTTCCCAAGTTAATTTTATCCAGCATAGTACAATTAAATAATTTAGAATAATACCAAAATAATTTAGAAAGGTAAATATATCCAAGCAAATGATTAGCTTAAAAAAATGCTAATAATGGTAAAGAAGATTATATTCCCAAAATTCCTAACACAAAGAGTGAAAATTTGGCATGAACATGAAGGGGTTAATCCTCCAGTGGGGTTCCAATCAATACGTAATGATTTGGCCACACGGATCCAAGTCATGGGATGCTTTGATCCATACCATGTGGTGCTCGGGGAAGAGTATCTGTTGCACTCGCCGATGAACCATATTCTCAAATATTTTCTCTATTATATTTCTGCATCCAGACTTCTTTCAGACAAATTATTTTTACGGTTGTTTCCATAACCTTACATTCCATCAAACAGAAATGTAAAACTAACACTGAGAGTTCTGTTTCGTACTCAAGTGCATACCCTTCCCGAGAAGGGCTATTTTACAACTTACTCAACTGCCTCTGCCTGACTTTGTAACTTCAAGCACAGTCAATGATGATTACACACACACACACACAGACAGACACACACACACACACACACACACACGAGGCCTGTATTTCATTTCATATTGCCATCAAGATGTATATTCATGTATTTATCAATTCACATTCAAAGAGCATATGTACACAAATGCCACTTGTCCAATCCACAACAAGTGTATTATGAACGCAAACTAAGGAGTATAAAAAGCAAACACACAGACACACAGAACTACACCTGATCAAAGATCATAAGGTCTCCCTGTGACTTTTGAATGATTTCGCTGGGAATCTAATATAATTTAAAGATAATGACAAGCTATTTTGCCCTAACATACAAAATGTCTTAAAGAACAAACAAACAAAGATAGAAAAATAACTTGTAAAAATACAGAAAAGTGCCCCTCATACAAGAAAGGATTAAAACAAGGGAACTCAAGTGGCTATAGTGATATTTATAAAGCCAAACAATAAAAGGATATTCTCTAAGCAGTTAAGAGGGTAAAATTGCATTTGGACTCAAGGAAAGAATTACTACCTATCTGTGTTCATCTTCAGCTCTGTGAATGAATAAAATTGGTATTATGCAAAAATAGAATTTTAAAAACTTGCTAACAGTATTAGAAATAAAAGAATACTTCAACAGTAGAATTTTCAGATATTCTAAGAGGGAAAAAATATAAAAAGAAAACTTTTCATCCACAGCTTAAAAAGAAAAGAAAAATATCTCAAACTTAATAATTATTTTCTTTAGCAATTTTATTAAGATTATTTAAACTATTCTTAGAACTTTAAAAGGGCAATATATAGTTGTTGCAGAAAACTTGGAGAATTCTGAAAAAAAAAAACTACCTTCAAATACACACTTGATAAGGTAAGGTATAAATATTTACATCATTCTTTTAGATTTAACATAATTTTGTAAATACTTTCTCATGTTCTCATCTTCAAGAACCTTATTTACTGATGGGTAATACTTCATCACATACCATCTTAACTCTAGTTATATGGCAAAATTTATTCAACATCCTTCTATTTTGGACACTGAGTTTCTCTTCATGTTTGTTATATTTGCAAATAATGTTAGAAACAAAATTTACCAGGTTAAACATCCCAATATGTAACAACTGACTGCTACCAGAAGATACATTCAGAGAAATAGGATCACTCAATTAATGAGTACCTACATTTAAAATTAACTGTGAATATTCTATCAAGTTGCTCTTGGAAAATGCTACATGCTGAGTACATTCTTAGCTGGTTTACATATTTTGTGTGATTTTTTTCTATTTGGAAACCAGGAGCCTGAACTAGTTAGGATGAAAAATACTACTAGTTAAGAACCGTAAGTGGTTAAATGGCTGTGCTTCTTGGGTTACACTGAAAATAATAATATGAGAGAAAATAATAATATGCATTCACTAGCAGGATTTTAGACTCAAAATAAAATGTGTAGGATTTAACACCATGTTTGCTGTTCCCCATCCTGTTTTTGGTTAACTTACTTGTGAAGGATCCAAGATCTGAATAAAAACTATTCACATCTAAGAATTTACTTTCAGTTCAACTTGTTATCATTACTTCAAAGTAAGGATAGATAATGACTCACTAGGGCCTTAGAAGGCAACCAGTTGTACCTGAAGTCTAAAGAAACTCAAACTCTTCACACACGGGTACACATTTACACATTCAGAAGACGGCCTGTGAATTTGTTTTACTTAAAACTATTTCTTTATTATGAAAAGATTACATGCTCTTATTTTCACAAGTTCACATATTAAACTGCTGTGGCTACCAAGGAAGTGCACCCCCACACCCCAACCTAGGCATCATTTACCATTCTGGTTTATATTACATTTCTCTTCTAATGCATTATTATTTTCAAAATGGAAACTTACTGTACACACTGTTGTCATTTGCTTTTAATATTTAATATATAACTGGATACTCAGAATACACAACTGTCTGAAATAAGGTGTCTGGCTTTGGAAGGAGAGAGAACAGGCTGGCAGAGGTGCCTTGATGGCATCTCTTTGGAAAGATACATAAGAAACTGGAACAACTCTTGCTTCTGGGGAGGGACATTGGGAGTCAGGAGCAGCAGGTAGCAGGGCAACTCAGTTTTCACCGTACTTCTTGTATCTTTTGAAGTTTTAATTCTGAGCATTGTAGGAACTGTTACTGTGCAATTGTTCATTTTGTGTATGTCTATGTGTGTATACATACATGTAGGTGGCAAAAAAAAAAAAAAGAATCAAGTGCTATGCAGGACTTGATTTCCAGTCTGCCATGTGCTCTAACAGTGGCACGGTGAATACCACACACCCGGCTGCATGTGTGGCTGCGGCTCGCTTCTAGCCTTGCACTCATTCTGCATGAAGCGCCACTGAACAACACCAGCTGCACATCTGAATGGGAGCTTTTCTGTTTTCTCAAAAAAGTGGAACAAGCATTTATATTCTTACTGCCTTTTGAGTTGTGCCAAAAAGAACAAGAAGAGAAATAAAAATGAGGAAAATAATGTTTTTATCTTGAGTTAATTTAGAGCTATATTTTTTACAGGATGAAACCTGGTAGGGAAAGGATGATCTGGGCATCTGATGGTAAAATAAAGCAATGAGCCTAATAATTTAAATAAATTGTTCAAGGGTAGACTCACCAATGTGTAAGGTATCATTTCTCAAACACTGCCAGGGTCAGTGATGAAAAAAGATACATTCTGTTTTTATGGGATTTAAACATGTTTGTCCCAAAATTAAACTCTTAAAACTTTAGGGTCAGTTATTTAGCAAGGTGTATTTTACTACAAACTCCCAGGCTGAAAATTCCTAGGGGCAGGGATCACTTATTCATCTCCATATACTCAGCACCTCCAACAGAACATGGGTTTGAGGCTGGGCATGGTGGCTCATGCCTGTAATCCCAGCACTTTGGGAGGCCGAAGCGGGTGGATCATTTAAGGTCAGGAGTTTGAGACAAGCCTGGACAACATGGTGAAACCTCGTCTCTACTAAAAAATACAAAAAATAGTCGGGCGTGGTGGTGGACACCTGTAATCCCCAGCTACTCGGGAGGCTAAGACAGGAAAATCACTTGAACCCAGGAGGCAGAGGTTGCAGAGGGCTGGATCACACCACTGTACTCCAGTCTGGGTAACAGAACAAGATACAGTCTTTAAAAAAAAAAAAAAAAGAACATGGGCTTGATAAACGTTAGGTGAATTTATGAATGAACAGACAGTAAATATATTGTTCGATTTCATTTCTGTGTGGATATACACTCAATTGGTGTTTGCCTTTAAAAAAAAAAAATCTTGTAGGTAAAGACCAGAATTATGCAAAGCATAAGAAACTATCGCTATGACACTTTCTATTATTTAATTTTATTCTGAATATATAAAACACAGATAGTATGCATTTGAGAAAAGCCAGTTAATTTAAATTTTTCTTGATAATCCTTGATATGTAAAAATTAAATATAATTTTAACACAAAAATAGTGATAGCACTTCAGATTAGAAAGAACCAACTTGCCATGAAAAGCATAATTACATATAAATATGTAATAATTCCTGACATTACATGGTACCGAATATACTATATATTCAGTAGGATATAAGGATGTCATTTTTTTTTTTGAGACGGAGTTTCACTCTTGTCGCCCAGACTAGAGTGCAATGGTGCCATCTCAGCTGACTGCAACCTCTGTCTCCCGGGTTCAAGTGATTCTCCTGCCTCAGCCTCTCGAGTAGCTAGGATTACAGGCATGTGCCACCACGTCTGATTTCTGTATTTTTAGTAGAGACGGGGTTTCCTTACATTGGTCAGTCTGGTCTCAACTCCCAACCTCAGATGATCTGCCCACCTCAGCCTCCCAAAGTGCTGGGATTACAGGTGTGAGCCACTACGCCTGGCCAAAGGTGTCATTTTCAATGACAGTTAAGTAGGATATTTTGTTCTATATATTTTTTCTCCATCAAAATATACCACCCAAAGTGTTCAACACTGACCTTAGTTTTTGAGACAATTCTATATAATGGTTAAGGTTCCTTATGGTGACTTCATAGTTACTTTCCCAAGGTCACTACTTAACCAAAGCTTTCTGAAACTGGTATTATTAAATTCACCTGCTAAACAAGGACAACTTCTCAACTCTGCTATCTGCAGTCTTTCTTTAGTGATCCTTACACTGTCACTCCTGTAATCCACATTTCCCCTGTGGTAACTAACAGGGAGGAATCTCTGAAGGAGATAAGGTGAAGAGTGACCTTGCTATCTGCCAAGCCATTTCCTGCCAAGTGAAATGCCAATTTTCCCTTCACCTGAAGGCAGATTCCCAGCTTTTCTTGTGCACTGACCCAAATTCTCCTGTCTGACTTTTATGTTTCCCCTTAATTTTTCTTCCCCTTGCCAATTTTGCCTCTGTTCTCCTCCTCTCCAAACCTCGGATTCATCTGTAGCGAAAGGCTACGTACATCTGTGACCATTAGGGTTTATACCTCCCTGCACACACCAAAAAGAAATCTTGGCTGGGCACCAGTGCGGTGGTGCATGCCTGTAATCCCAGCTACCCAGGAGAATCACTGGAACCTGGGGGGCAAAGGCCATAGTGAGCCGAGATTCCGCCACTACACTACAGCCGAGGAGACAGAGCAAGACTGACTCAAAAAAAAGATCTTGCCCAAATTATAAACTGTATTTTGTTTCACTGGCATGTTATTTGATAAATTAAATTATAGAAGACTATGTTGGTTGTTCTCCAATCACTCAAAATTGCAGAAATACATCTTTCAAGTTTTACTGAGTTATCATTCATATATCATACAATTCACTCATTCTAAGTGTATAATTCAATGGTTTTGAATATATTCACGAAGTTGTATAACCATCATCACCAACTAATTTTGGAACATTTTTATCATCCCTCAAAAGAAATCCTGTACCCATTAGCAGTCATTCCCATTTCCTCCCAACTCCCAGACCCTGCCAAAAACTAATCTGTCTCCAGAGGTGTGTCTATTTTGGACATTTCACATAAAGGGAATCATAAAACCTGTGTTCTTTTGTACCCAGCTTCTTTCATTTCCCATAATGCCTTGGAGGCTCATCGGTTCACTGTAGCATTTATTAGTACTTTATTCCCTTTTGTAGCTGAATAGTATTCCATTGTACATACATAGCACATTTATCCATACATCTGTTGATGAACATTTGGGCTATTTCCACATTTTGGCTATTGTGAGTAATGCTGCTATGAATGTGTACGTACATGTACTGTAAGTATCTGCTTTCAATTTTAGGGGATATCTTAGGAGTTGAATTGTTGGGTCCTATGGTAACTCTATGGTTGATGTTTGGAGGAACTGTGAGATCACTTTCCCAAGCATTTTATATTCTCACCAGCACTGTGTGAGGGTTCTAATTTCTCCATATCCTTGCCAATACTTGCTATGTATCTTTATTCTAGCCATCCTCACAGTTAGAAAATAGTACCTTATTGCGCTTTTGATTGAATTTCTCTAATGATTAACGAGGCTGCACACATTTTCACGTGCTTAATGCCACATGTGTATCTTCCATAGAAAAACGTCCATTCAAAGTCTTTGCCTATTTTTAATTGTGTTGTCTTTTTGCAAATATTTACTCCTGTTTCATGGGATGTCTTTTTACTTTCTTTATGGTGTGCTTTAAAGCAGAAACATTTGAATTCTGATGAGGTCCAATTTATATATTTTTTCTTTGGTTCCTTCTGTTTCGGTGTTATATCTCTGAAACCACTGCCTAATACAAGGTAATGAAGATTTACTTCTATGTTTGCTTCTAAGAGCTTTATAGTTTCAGTTTTCACATTGAAGCCTAGGGTCTGTTTTAGGTTAATTTTTGTATATGATAAGCTTCAGGGGTCCAACTTCATTTTTTTGAATGTTGTCTCAGCACTATTTGATGAAAACACTCCTCAATCCCCAATGAATGGTTTGATACTTTTGTCAAAATTCAACTAAACATAAATTTAAGTGTAGGGATTTTTAAAATTTCATTTTTCTTAGATTTCTCTTTTCCCAACATACTGCTCATGTCTTCAAAAGAATTTATAGTTAAAATTATATAACAACTTTTGAAATTACATTAAGCTATAAAATAACTTTTGAGGTTTGACGGATAGGGGGAGAGACAGAGTTTTAATAAAAATAAAACCACAGCAGCTGAACTTTTTGAAGAGTAAGTGCCTAGGAGCAACTTTGTTTCCCAGATCCTGTTGATCCTTTGTGTACTGAAAAACCTTTGCATTAGATGCTATGTGGCTCTCTCTGCTTAACATGTAAATAAAGTGTAACTGTTCCTTTTACTGAGGGTCAGCGCTATTTCTATATAGGAAGGGTTGGGAGCGCAGTGTCCAAAGGCCTCATTTGTCATTGTAACTTGTAACTTTGTTACAAGCTCTGCTTGTAACCAGGAAGCCTGCAAGTCCTTTCACTGCTCTGCCCTCCAACTCCCACATTTGAAAACTGAAGAGAATTCACACAAGAGCTCCTCCCAGTGGTAAAACCTCCACCAAACTTCCACCAAGGAAATGCAGATGGCATAGGAATAGGCACCAATGGCACATCCTGGTACTGGCAAGATGAGTAAGAAGTAGGTGCTGAATGGATATCCCTTAAAGGAGTGAATGAAGCCTTCCAGGAAGGAGTAACGGTGTCTTTATCACAGCTGTGGAGCATGGGACTGGTTGCTACTCCCCTCTCATTCCTGACCTACTGCAAAAACACACACCAAAAAGCATGATACACCCCCTTTCCCACCCCCTTTGACTGCTCTGCCTCCCTCCCTTCCCCACTGGCCACCTTCTTTGTTCCCACCATTTAGGATCTTTCATCCAACCAGCCAACATTTATGGAACTCCAACCCTGAGGTAAGCACCCAGCATACTCATCAATAAAGCCATTTTGTTGACAAAAGACTTCCACATCTCTCTGTTACCGTTCCAAATTATTTGGTCTCATGTCCACATGCACATCTGTATGTCTACCTAACACTGTATGCCACAGAATCCTCCTTCTTCAGGTCCATCCCAGCCTGTGATTTTTGTCTGGACTGCTTATTCCTAGTCGAAACATTACATTAAATCAGACACCTTGGGTTTCTAGAAAGTTGTTCTCTTCATACACAGTTTTAGGCCTGTCTACTAAAGAGTGTCTTAGGCTACACTTAGGCTACAATGGCATGTGTTGATAGAAGCCACTACTACTTTAAAGCTTTTACATTTATTTGCTAATTCTTCAATGACAAGTTATACAAAATGATCCTACTTTCTCTTTTCTCTCTCTTCACTTCTTAGTTCTTACCACATTTCCCTGCCTGCGACTTCACTATCATGTCTTACTTTCAATGAGATTGTGCTATCATATCACACACTTCTTAGGTTTGAAGATGAGAATATGAATTTGATCTGAGAATATTCTAGTGATGAAGTCACATCTGAAAATATAATCAGACTTCTGATTTGAAATCACTAAATTTGCAAAAACTAACTGCTATCAAATGTTTGTGAAATATTTGATCATTAACAGATGAAACACGCTCAGTCACACAAAACGATACCAAACTAGATGAGCTGGCCTTGAAACCTGATCACAACAACCTTTTCCTAAGAAGAGCAAGATAGACTGATGATCTCAAAGACAGGATTCTTTAAATACTTAGCACCATTTTCCACTTGACAGTTTATTCTTAAGGCATTTTTTTATACTACTGTGTAACTCCTCAAAATCAGCTGGAAGTCCAATCACAGTCTCTTGCAGCAAATAGAACGACAGGTCAAGTTTCCTCAAGTTCCATACTGTAGCATCGGGGGAAAAGGTCTTATACCTGCCCAAAGTAGAGCAGATGAGACGGGGGAACAGGAGAAACGACCATGCAAGTGCTGCATGCGTTTCCCTGGCAGCTTTGTAAAAATGACCTTTCTCCTTCAACTATCACTGAAAACACTTTGAGAAGCAGATGGGCTTCTTATTTCCCACGGAATAGTTGGGAGACAACTTAGACACTGCATTTCTAGCACACTGCCTTCATTTTCACATCTCACTCTGCAGAAAAACACCACCCTACATGTTTATTAATCAGTTTTTCCAAAAGTAAGTTGACAGTGGGTTCTGTAATCCTCCCACAAAGAGAAGGGTGTCTCATTAAAGCCTATTAAAGGGCCTACCCTAGAGTGAGTAAGGACGGAGTTCTCTACAAACTGTAACAAATGCACACGCTTCTCTCTCTTTCTCTCTCATGCAGGGAATCCTTGACTCTCCTTCCCCAGAACGCTCATCATCTCAATTTTCTGCTGCTTTTCAAATCATGTTTAATTAGAGGATTTCACATTCCCTTGCGATATGATATTCATGAGTAAAACTTGCAATTGGAGTGACTGTGAATTAGTCTATTAAGTGCCAGATTTGTGCTTTTAAACAATGATGGAGATTATTGTTATTATCTGCTCTCAATATTGTGCTCTGAGATGTGAGGACTACCTTAACTAACTTTACAGCTGAAATACAAGCTATTAACCATTTATGTCCAGAGTTTTGCTGTTTTTCTCCCTTTCTTTCTTGATTTGCAAATTATGCTGGAAGAAATACAGCATTATCTTTCTATAGCGGTCCTCAAGACGTGGCCCATTTGTGGTGTGTAGGGTGGGTGTGTGTGGTATACCCTCACTTTCATAGTTCTGAACTTACATTCATCTGCATTGGAAAAAGGTTTTACAAGTACATCAGAAACATGATCTCTCAGTAGTTACTTTTTACACAATCTATTTAAGTGAGACAATTTATGAACAATATTAAGTAGACAATAGTAATAAGCATATGCAGATACACCAAAAATTGAGAATGGCGAGAGAAGGACTCAAAGAATGTTGACTGGGCCCTAAGCGACTGTGAGAACTGCGTCTGGGGAAAAGGGCACAGAACTTTCCTTTTTCATTGCTATTCCTAGAGTAGTGCTTCTCAAACTTATCACAGCTACAAATCTGGCTGGGTGGTTCTCAGTGATGGGGTGGGGCACGACTGTGCACGTGGAAGAAGCCCCCGGAGCTGCTGGGCCATGGACCATAATATGAGTACCAAGGACCTTGGGTGTTCCCTGCTCTGATCTGACCTAAAATGTCTGTGCTCAAAGAAACAGTCAGAAGGCTGCCCTCTCTATAAAGTATGGGTTGAAAAGCAAGGTGGACGGGCATAGATAAATATGGAAAGGGGAGGCACTGGGCAACCTCACCAAGTAATAGTTGCAAACTCACAGAAATGCTTACTGGCCCAAAGTTATTTAAACATTAATGCAAGGCTGTATTTCCTTTGTTTTCTGAAACATAACAAAACAGGTAAGGCTGAAGGAAGTTAGCACAGGGAAAAGGTCACTTTCTGTTTCTGTTTAACAAACACCAATTTTACATCAGCACAGATCTGTTGGGTGATATGTTTGCCAGATATTACACTGATCAAGAATATCCCAGAGTAAACTATGGATTCAATGAGTTTGACAGCATCTCAAAACTTCACAGTCCCCAAACTCTAGGTCTGCTTTAAGTATCTTCTAAGCCTGGTTCATATCCCTGAGGATGTATGTGAGGAAAAGCAGTCACGAATCCACTTTTTAGGAAGGTTAAGTGACAGACCTGAATTTTCCCAGAAAATCAGGGTATATCATGAAGGCAGGGTTTCCGTGCACTTGGCACAGTACCGTATTGTCAAGGTCCCTTTCCTCTGAAAAATGAGGAAAACCTATCAAAACATCCCAACTTGTGATATGCACACACTCGATGGGGTCCACACAATGTCAAGTGGAACAAGAAAGCATACTTTGAAGATCTGCAGATATATCTTAATTTGTAACAGACCAAAATATATCTAGTGTCTCCAACTTCTGGTTTCACAGACATCATTTCTTAGAATGAGGCTCATTTTATGTAAGAAATGACTTGACTTAAAGAAAATAATACAAATAATAATATAAGCAGATAGGACCAACCTCACAACAATGAGGCACATATTCAAACGATCAAGTTTGGAAAAGCACAAGCTCATAGAGTAGTCCTTGAGGATCCAGTCTATAGCTGGACTAACTCTGCAGGTTGACACTGACTCAGTAGCAAGTCTCTGAAGACATACTTCAATTTGAATGTTCACTGGGGACGGAAGAGCCTCAGGGTCATTCTGGACTTACGTGTCAAAGACCCATAAAGGCCCCAGCAGCACAGTGCAGTGTGTCTGATGCTTTTGGGACTAGAGCTTCTTTCTTCAGATTTAAGGGCCTCTCATTTGTAAGCTCCCTACTTTACTAGCAATTGGCTGCTTTACCAACGGTAAGAACCTGAGGCTATGTGCTATGAAAGGTATAAGTCTGGCAGTTATTTTCATCACTAACCATGTCACCAATATCCCTTGCCTCCTCCGTTTCCAGCCACACAGGGCAAAAGGTGCCATCTTGATTTCCAGATGCCAGGAGTATGCGGCACAGCAGAAGAATGGAGCAGAGGATCAGAGCTGTGGTAGCTGAGGCTGGTGGGTGTGTTTGGATCACAATGCAATTGCAAACACAGAGCAGGTGATGACAAACACAAAATGCCTGTATTTGCAAGGTGATGAGTGAAGGAATAAACAAACGAAAAGAACAAGAAGAGGCAGAGGTCCAGCTTTTGTTTCTGCCACCAGTAAGGGCTATGCTGAGTTTGTAACTAAGAGTTTACCACTGGCAGAATTAACACTGGGATCTTGTTAAGAAAACAGAATCCTTTCCAAAAAGTGGTGTAAGCAACTGTGTCAATAAAGACACAGGGATAACTAATCCAAAAGTTATTAACACCATTAGGCAGGCATTCTCATTATGTCAATTCAAGTGTGTTTGCACTGGTGAGTCACAGGGTCTATGTGGAACCTTGTCCATATGTCAGAGGAACCAATGACACCCAAAAAAAACCAAAGAGCATAAACAAAGTTCCAATATTAATTTTTTTTTTTTTTGAGACAGAGTCTCGCTCGGAGTGCAGTGGAGCGATCTTGACTCACTGCAACCTCCACCTCCCGGGTTCAAGCAATTCTCCTGCCTCAGCCTCCCGGGTAGCTGGGACTACAGGTGCATGCCACCACGCCCAGCTAATTTTTTTTTGTATTTTTAGAAGAGACGGGGTTTCACCATGTTGGCCAGGGTGGTCTCAATCTCTTGACCTCATGATCTGCCCGCCTCGGCCTCCCAAAGTGCAATATTAATTCTTATTTTGTTCCCCTCCCCAGTATGCTATGGAAGTCACCACAAGATCTCCACAAGAGTTACATCAGACTCCAAAAGTAGAAGAACCATACACAAGGACCAGACCAGAAATCAGGAAATGAAGGGACAAGTTAGCCAAAGATACAAAATGGCTCAAAACGATCAGGCACTCGCTTGTGTGTTTCCATAGAATTACTCCCTACTTTATGTAATTACGTTCCTTTCTCTATAGTACAAGATGCCTCATTATCATTCAGTGGGGTAAGCTCTTCACCACCTTTAATTCAGCAGATTTTATTAAACACCTACTTTGTGAGAATCCCGTTGGGTTCTCACATCAGTCTCCAAAATTGGGATGCATACGACCTACTGAGTCATAATGTTAATATTTCTGTATATACATATTAACATTAGAACTTGGAAATGTATATACACATTTCTCACCCTCTTTGCCACTACTTTTTATAACGTAAGTAATATATTAGGAGTACGTATATAATTGATTAATACATATATTTAGTAGGGGTATGTATTCAACATTTTTATACTGACGGGGTGAAAAATCAAGTTTGGTGGTCACTGGCATTGATTGCAACTATAAATAAGTCCTCATCCTCAGAAAGAGTTCTACCCAGTTCTCCAGTTGGGGAGAGAGTGATCACTGAACAGACAGCTGGAACACAAAATACTGTAACATCTGATCTGGGCCTTAACGTATCAGTAGGAGCTCAGGTGATGAAAGGAAGAGAATGAGAGTGGAGAACTGAAGCACACACAAAAAATCTAAGACAAAACCAGAGCACTTACAAATGAGATTAAGGCCAAAATCGAAATAAATTTTTTTTTTAAATTTTTATTCCATAAAATAGCTTATATTGCACTAGTCTTGAGAATTTTTCTCTCAGAAATGTTGAGTCTTGGCACTGAAACCTGGATTTTCCTAACGGTAATCCAGATCACTTCCCCATCTCTTTGAACTTAGTAGAATGCCACACCATAAGGATAGCAGGTGGAGATGTTGCAGGGCAGTGGTTCTCAGAGTATGATCCCAGGGAACTTGTAAAAGATGCAAATTTGGGGGGGCCCCACCTCAATTTACTGAATCAGAAACATGAAGGGTGGGGCCCAGCAGCCTGTACTTTAGCCATTCCTCCAGGGGATTCCGAGGCAAGCTAAAGACTGAGATGTAACTAGAAGAAACTTGGACTTGCTCCTGGTTCGGAGCATATACAGGTATTGACAACAGCTAACCAGATTCTCTTATGGCAGCGGTCCCCAACCTTTTGGCACCAGGGACTGGTTTCACGAAAGACAATTTCTCTAGGAACCAGGGAGCAGGGAATGGCTTCAGGATCATTCAAGCACATAATATTTATCATGCATTTATTTCTATTACATTGTAATATATAATGAAATAATTATACAATTCACCATAATGTAGAATCAGTCGGGAGCCCTGAGCTTATTTTCCTGCAATTATAGACAGTCCCATCTGGGGGTGATGGGAGACAATGACAGATCATCAGGCATTAGATTCTCCTAAGGAGTATGTAACCTAGATCGCTTGCGTGTTCAGTTCACAACAGGGTTCACGCTACTGTGAAAACCTAATGCCTCCACTGATCTGACAGAAGGCGAAGTTCAGGTACTATTGTGAGCAATGCGGAACGGCTGTAAACATAGATGAAACTTCACTCCCTGACCCGTCTCACCTCCTGCCAATGTGCCCTAACTCCTAGCAGAACATAGACCAGTATGTCTGTGAACTGGGGGTTGGGGACCCCTGTCTTACAGCACTTGTGGCCAAAGAGTGGAAAGTATAGAAGTACTCTTAACGGGTTCTTGACCTTTGACATCTCATGAGTTCACTTTCCTCTGAACATTTCATATAGTCTCTGTAATGAAATTTAGTGCCTACTGTATGCCAGGCTGGCTGTGCTGGGTGATGGGGACGTGGCAATAGACAAGAGAGAAAAAACCTTCCATTTGCAGAGTTGTGTTAGAAAATCTCACGTGCGGCAGATGCGGGGGGAACATACACACACTATGTGCTCATTTTTATTTTTTATTTTTTTGAGACAGAGTCTTGCTCTGTCGCTCAGGCTAGAGTGCAGTGGTGGGATCTTGGCTGACTGCAACCTCTACCTCCCAGGTTCAAGTGATTCTCATGCCTCAGCCTCCTGAGTAGCTAGAATTATAGGCATGCACCATCATGCTCGGCTAATTTTTGTATTTTTTGTAGAGACAGGGTCTCACTATATTGCCTACGATGGTCTCAAACTCCTGGCCTCAAGTGATCCAGCTGCCTCAGCCTCCCAAACTGCTGGGATTATAGGCATCAGCCACCATGCCTGGCCCATTTTTATTTTTAACAAATCATGCCCTGCGTTACATTTTGTATATGCAATAAACTGTGTTGCAAGTGTCTATTTCCACATTTGTTTCTCTGCTTAGCTGTGAGCTCCTGAAGGGAAAGAACTACATTGTGGTCATCTTTTAATTCCCAGAAGCTACAGAGTTAGTATATAATAAATGCTCAATAAATGTGGTCTGAATGAATAAATAGCTTTAATAATAATTAACAGTAATAGTTACTATTCATTGAGCACCTACTAATGTTTCAGCAACTAAAACATATAGGAACTCATTTAATCCTCTCAATTTGATCTAAGACGAGGTAAGGGCTGGTAGCATACCCAATTCAGAGGTGAACACTGAGGCACACCAAGCTTAAGTAACTTAAGTGAGCAGCCTGCATTCTTCACTCCAGTCTCTGGAGGCCACATTCCACTAACCACCACCAAACAACAGACTGGCCTGACGTGAAACTGGATATGGTCCATAATGCAGCTAAACATCTTCTATGTCTGCCTCTGCCTCAGGGCCTTTGCTTCTGCTATGCCCTTAGATTGGAGGGGATCTTCCCTTCCTTATTCACATTTGTTCCAGGGTCACCTACAGGCTTTGCCAGACCAGCTTACCCCAACAGTAACCTCGGCCCCACAAATAACACTTAGTCCCTTTCCTACTTTTTTTCCCAGAAGTTAAACATTCTTTTTAAATTTAATTTTATTTTTCTGACACAGAGTCTCACTCTGTCACCCAGGCTGGAGTGCTGTGGCATGATCTCAGCTCACTGCAACCTCCACCTCCTGGGTTCAAGTGATTCTCCTGCCTCAGCCTCCTGAGTAGCTAGGATTACAGCCATGTGCCACCACACCAGGCTAATTTTTTGTGTTTTTAGTAGAGACGGTGTTTCACCATGTTAGCCAGAATGGTCTTGAACTCCTGACCTCGTGATCAGCCAGCTTGGGCCTCCCAAAGTGTTGGGATTACAGGCCTGAGCCATCCTGCCAGGCTAACCATTCTTTTCTTATGCAAATGATTTGTTTGTTCTATTTCCCTTCAACTGCAGTGTCAGCTCCCTAAGGACAGACTGTAGAGCTCACAGCTACATCCCCACTTTAGGACCACACCGGGCCCGTGGATAGAGCTTGCTGAGTTTGGTTGACTGGATACACCTTGGAAGTGTCCTGTGACTTCTGTCCCACTTAGGAACACATTTTTTCTTAAACTTTAGACAACTTCCCATTTATCCTTGTTGGGTTTTTATTTCTGTCTGTACAGTCCTCTAATTTATTCAAACGCCACTGGATTATTCCAGCTCTTGGTGTCAATTTTTTTCTAATTAAAGTAAACTGCCATTTTTCTCTCACACTGATCTTTAACACGAGACATCTTGTTCTTGTCATAAATCTGACTCATATGGAAAAATGTAAGTTGAATATAGGGGCTCATATGTACCACAATGTTTCTGTCAATATTTCAGACATGAAAGTAGAGTCACAGACATAAATGTCTGCCCGATTCTCAGGTCTATGGTCATGATTTCAGCGGAGTATTCGCTTTTTGAATGTACAGCCTGGAATTCCAGAGACTGCTAAAATGACTCCTTTGAAAGCAAATACCACATCATTTGCACAAACACTTCAGGTTTCTCTTTCCTTCTGCAATAATACATCTTCAAAAACTCAACATTCACAGCCGAGATGTAAAATACACAATACACAAAAGCTCCTTCAAAAACATACCTCAAAGTACTTTAAAAAAAGCAATAGAGAGAAAAAGAGAGATCAGCCTGCCATTAGACTGACTTCCTTGAAGACTATAAAAGGAATGAAATTTGAAGGTCATAAAAAGTCTGTCTATTTGTTTAGGGAAGTCTTACAGGTAGTATAAATATCATCAGCTACAGTTGCTATGGGGTCTGTTTGTTTACCAAACAAGAACACAAATAGTTACACAAAAGCAGAACAAGGCTTGGGTATATAAATGGAGAAGGCTTTTTGCCTCCTGGTAAATTTTCCGAAGTGCCTTTTAAAAAAAAGTCTCCATACTTCTCCCTATTCACTGGGAAATCTCTGTTTTCTTGATTCTTTCTCTGCACTTCTCAGACCTCCAGCCAATGTTTTACTCTCAGATTTCTGAGGCTGATGATGATTTTCTTTTCTCCTTCCCTTCTTTCACTTTAAGACTTAGAAACCAAAAATATTAGGCCGACAATCCAAACTGAACAATCAAAATAGTTTTCACAATGGAAAATCAAAAAAAAAAAAGGTGAGGAAGAAAGAAAACAACAAACCTCACCAATTTCTAGAAGCATCCTAGTACAAGCATATAGTCTTTACATTAACACACAACCACCCACCCAGAAAGGTCAGTGTGGATATGTGTTTTTAACTGACTATGAACCAAGTGTGTTTCATACACCAGAATTGTACCTGCTGAGTTAACCACGTGCTTCAAAAAATAATGGAGGAGAAAAGGAAAGCCAGCAAGGCTATTCTCACGTCTCTTTTTAGTTGAGAGAGTGCACGTGAGTGTGTGTGCGTCATAACTCAGATCTACAATATAACAAACTGCACAACAGAGGCTGCCTGAGTGGAGGCCTGTTCTTCACACTACATTGACCGCAGTACCCGCCCGGCACAGCCCCGACGCCTTCCTGTGAATGGGACAGATTGCCATATGGACGAAGACACTGAACAAGCTGTACAACTCTTGGCGACATGTGCCCGGGGGGATTGTCCCATATTAACACCACCTGGGCTGTGGCAATTGTGCTCTGTCTGTGCAGTGGCACTGAGGAGCCCAACAGGATGTTATTTTAGAGTACACACAAAAAGGAAAATTACAGTTAAGAGAATTCTCTGGCTAGCGTATCTGTTGCTCAATTCCCGAAATAGTTTCCCAAAGGAACGGTTATCTTCTTTATTCACACAGGCAGAAGTGACAAGCTGGAACACATATTAACAATTTCCCTTTGTGAGCTTCCACTATTGTTTTAATGAGGAGAATATAGTTTATAATATACTTAGGCCTGGACTGATTACAAAGGGGTGTGGAATAAAGAACTTTAGGAATGCTGTACATATGTAACGCACTCATTTGCACAGCCCCAGCGAGCCAGTCGGCAGAGTGGTAGGTAGCTCCCTCAGATAGACCTATGGAGCCAGGCTATGGGGTAACACTGGTGCGAACATAGCAATAAAATAGAATAACAGTGCAAAAAAGCATCTTTGCAAATACTGAAAAAGAACACCACGACATCCGCTCAAGTCTCCAGCACAGGTCCCGGCTCCAGTATTGGCTTAAGAGAGTAAGACTCCCAGCTGTCGTTTATATAAGAATAGGACTTTTCCAAGCCACTTTTCCTTTCAAAGGGAAGGCCCTTGACTTCCCTTTACACTTTTGGATGGTTTCAGTAACCATCAAAGAAGATATTCTGTCTAATTTAAGTGGTAAAGGTGTGCATTTCAACAACAACCTTTTATAGGTAAAAGAGTAAAACCTAGTACCATGGACAATACCATCAGAGTTCCCGAAAGGCTGGTTCTCCTCCTCCTCCTGCCACATGCTTTCCCTCATATCCTTGGTATGGAATAAATATTAAGGAAAGCTAAGGGACATTTGGGAGGAGGGGGCACAGGCCTTTCCATTTAAGCACAAATACTTGCAAAATGCCTGGGTGCCAACGAAGGAATCTGGCAGAGAACCTGTATCAGCAGCAGCGGCGCATCAAAAAAGAATGTCTACCTTACAAGGTGAAAGAAATGGGGGGGTCCAAAGATGGTTTTGGGTGGAAAATCTGGCACATGAGACAAAATCGCCTGTGGTTGAGGTTCATACTATGCAACATCCCAATAAAAAAAAAAAATTGAAATCAGCCAAATTTAAGAGTAACTCAGAAAATGAACATCACTCTCCAGACCAATGATGTCATTTTATTGGAAAGCATTTATCATTCAAACACAATAAATAGAAAGAGATTTATAGAGTCTAATGATGCTGTGTTATGGTAAAAGGCACTTTATTGAGGTAAGGCACAACAGCTGTTAGAGAATAATGGCTGAGGTTTTTTTTTTAAAATCACCCCACAAAGTGAACAGTCAAAAAAAAAAAACAAAAAAACCATAAACCTTTCCCTTATGGCATGCCAATATTTTAAAGATTTTCTCCCGGTGCCCTCCCTGCACATGTGAATGACAGGCAGTGATACAGCACCATGCCACGCTGCCCTGAGAGAATCCTTGCTCCCACTTCTAATTCCCAAAAGCGATTGGTTTTAAGCCATGAGACACCTAGATCACAGTTCTTCAATGCATGATGACTGCCAAACACCAAGCAGCATGTCTGGGGTACAAAATGCTGATTTGCTCGCAGGGTGCTTCTGTCTGACCTCAGCAGGAACGTTTTTTTGGCCAAAGTAGGTTACCTCCCCAGCAGACATGGGACAGGTGATGTTGCCAAGAGTCTGCTTTGGAGCAAAAGTAAGCACCTGTATCTTAGGCCTCTGCACATGGTCATACCCGCTCCTCCTTCCGGTCCCCTACACCTGACAAGACATGCCCAGCATGCTCTCTCTATTCTCCACTGCGCATCACCAGTTTCTAGCCTCCTGACGTCTGACGTCCCTCTTGGCAAAAAGATGGGGTGGGGCAAAGGGAACTGGAGACAGGGAATTTCTTGGGGGCTTCTTCTAAATTACCGCTAACAGATAGGTCTGGCCCCAAGCTACAACCAGTGGAGGCTACCACCTGGACGTGATCCAGCGCTTAACCCACTCTCGAGTCTAATTCTCATCTAAAGCCTGAGCTGTAGTTAAGGGGGTCTGGGGAGCAGCCCACTGGGGAGCCACCAGAATATGGTAGTCACTGCAAGTCCTTGAGGGTCAAGGAGATCTTGGGTCTAGTCCCTGCATGGTCACTAACTAGCTACGTGACATGTACAAGTGATAACATCATTCTGGGCCCCAGATGCACCCTCTGTACAAAGAGGAGAATACCCCATAAGGTTACTATAAGGATTAAATGGGAAAATCAGTAAAGCACCAAGCCCTATGTCAAGTCTGTTGAGTGTTGTGTCTGGCACAAATTAAGAGTTACATAAATGTCAGCGGCATTGTAACCATCACCATCACATATCAGGTCTTTTATCCTTTTTTTTTTTTTTTTTTTTTGAGATGGAGTCTCACTCTGTTGCCCAGGCTGGAGTGCAGTGGCGTGATCTCGGCTCACTGCAACCTCCACCTCCCGGGTTCAAGCGATTCTCCTGCCTCAGCCTCCTGAGTAGCTAGGACTACAGGCACGCGCCACCACGCCCAGCTAATTTTTGTATTTTTAGTACAATGGTTTAACACAGTTTCACCATGTTGGCCAGAATGGTCTCCATCTCTTGACTTCATGATCTGCCCACCTCGGCCTCCCAAAGTGCTGGGATTACAGGTGTAAGCCACCGTGCCCGGCCAGTCCTTTTATCCCTGACAAGAGCAAAACAGAACCTTAAAGTTGTGTCGCTTGCCCTTGATCACAGAGCGAAGGAGTGAATCTCAAGTCAAGGTCTCATGGGAGCTCCTATGGAAAGGAAGCAAATGGGGTCTGGTCCTTTCAGTCATATGATTTCTACTGTTAGCTCACAAAAAAATGGCAAGCCACTAGTTTTGAGGACTGAACCTATCTGGGATGTTAATCAAGTTTCTGGAGAAATATCCTGTTCTTCCGAACAGTGTCAAAACCTCAGTGATAAACATTCTGCTTTCATTGCTTCTCAAACATGAACATGCATTCCAAACCCCTGAGGCGCTGGTTACAATGCAGATCCTGATGCAGGTCAGGCCGGCAGGGCCAGAAACTGAGTTTCTAACAAGCTTCCAGGTCATAACAGCTGGTCTGCAGCCTCTGAGTAGCAAGACTGGAGGGTATGTGGGGCAAATGCAAATTCCTGCACCCCAGCTTAGACTGAGAGAGTCCAGGTTTCAGGAGAAAGGACTAGGAAGCTGTATGTTTCACAAACACACTATGAGAATATCATCAGGGAATCTGACAAACACCATGGTAACCGTGAAGGTCAGGAGCCAGCAAACTGTTTCTGTAAATGGTCAGATAGCACATATTTCAGTTTTTCTAGGCTATATGGTTTCTGCTGCCACTACCAAGCTTGCCATGGTAGTGTCAAAGTAGCCCTACCTAGACAGTACGTAAATGAATGTGACAGTGTCCCAATAAAACTTTATTTACAAGAGAAAGCAGTGGGCTAGACAGTGTTATAGATTGTTTAATGCCTTAACTCATGTTGGCAGGAAATAGCAGTAACAATTTTGAAGACAATTTGGGGCAACGTGACCACAGGTTCTCCAAAATGCTCTAATGAGCATTCTTTAAATCTTTTAAAGAAAGATTTAAAACAACTAGCTTGCTCAGTACTTCAAACCGAAATAAATACAAATTGTCCTCTGATTTTTGGGAAAAAGAAAAAACTGGAATGAGGAAAAACCATTCAAAATAATGGGAGCGAGAGTTTACTGCTTAAATTTCTGGTTCAATAGGCCCTACATATCAGTATGAGAACATGCCACAGTTAAAGGCTTGTGTATCTGGAACCGTTCTGAAAACTAATGTCTAGAATTTTAGCAAGTAAACCAAGAGCACTGACATTTATTCATGAACACAGAATTTAGTTTAGAAAAGAAAAAAAAGTGCAACATTAGGCATGTCCATATTTCAAAGTTCCTTGCCTTTTGAAAATAACAAGGCCTGTAAACGCAAATGTTATTGTTACATAGTCAAACACATGGCAATATGTCAAGAGGCCACAAATCAAAAACAGAGACTGCATATCAAGTGAAACGGTCTATAAGAACACTAGCCAGGCAGAAACCTTCGGGGGTTATCTGACGGCAACTGCCAACTGTGGAGTGGAGAAAATGCAAGCAACTGGAATACATGGGGCTCTGTCAATAAATGATGAGAACAAGACAAGGAAAATCATGACTGGAGAGAAGGCAAGTTAGACCTTACAGAGAAAAGCGTCCAGTGTGGGTCCCCTGTTTCCAAGAATATGATGCCCCCAAAAAGCAGAAGCTGCCCAACCACCATCTGAACAGGGTTTAAAGAAAAATCTTTGACCAAATGCTTAAGGACACCTTGGAACAAATATTTAGAACAGCTATGAATCTGAGAAATACCCAAGTTATAAACCATCTAATGATGGTGGCTGAACTGAAAGCAAATAAGCTGGGATCAGAAAAAAACGGAGTATTTCTGATTTGGACTATAGAGGACAACTGAAATGGAATAAAAAGCATATGATGTGTTCATTGAAGAAACACAGGATTTAGAAAGCAGGGGGGAAAGTGGGGATACATTAAAGGAAAGAAGCTTGTTTTAGATCTGCCTGTGTGCAAATCCCACAGAAGGTTCATTTTTGTTCTTTATGTGCTGTTTCAGACCAAAATGATTTATATCTTATAAATCTCACTTACCCCGCTTCATGAAAGGCCTAGTAAATAAGAATATATACCATAAAAGCATAAAAGAAAAAATTCTGGTATTTTCCTTTAAATGCAGTGATTTGCACACAGGAGGTTAAGTTAATAAATGTTTTGTCAAACTGATTTCTTTTAAAATTTCTTTTAGGGACACAGATTTTATCATAATTTAGCTTTGACTGCTAAGCTGAATAAAAACTTTTAAGTACTATTTTACAGACTAAAAAACAGACCTGAATTTGGATCTTGGATATGGCACTAACCAATTCTACGACCCTGGGCTTATTTAATTTCTATTATTTGATTTCCTAATCTGTAAAATGGGTATAATAATCCTTACTGCTTCTCGAGTGAGCAGGTGGATAAAGTGAGACATCACTCCATAAGCAAGAGCCTAGCCAGTGCTTGGCACAGAGACGGAACTGATCAAATGCGAGTTCTCGTCCCTTTCCCTAGTGCATCATAACGTAATGTGATATTTTGAATTTTAATTCAGGCAATTACTTAAGTAGTAATTGCTATTTGTATTTACATAGCTGCTTTGATCCAAGAAGCTCAAAGGGCTTTACTACATTTAGCATTTTAATAAATGTTTCATTTGCATTCTGTTGATTCTGTTTACCCACACCAAAACTTGGAATTTCCTAAAGCGAGACAATCAGACAGGGAAACAAGACGGTCTCTTTACATTTACAGTTATCCCAGGCCTGAGTTTTGTCTATTTCCCTAAGAAGTCGAGACTCTCTGTTCCTATGGAATCAAACGACAGCAAGAGGCCTGAATGCGCCTGCTTATTCTTGCAGCTCCTTTAGCTGCTGCCACTGAACTTGATCCCCACCACATTTTTCTCAGGCACTGACAACAGAAGCATGTTTATTGCACCAACGAATTTATATATAATCAGCACAATAAACATTATTAAATTGTCGGGAGAAAATCAAAGCATGAGGCACGGTGCCAGTACTGAATTCTAATGATGCTGAATGTCCATGATTACACAGGGACAGGATCTTAACAAGCCTTGATTTGAACGTTGGCATCCACCTCACAAATCACATGGGCCGCTCCTCCCGTAATAGTGCTGAATATTGATAAATGTCTCTACCCTGCGCAACAGGGAAGTGGGTTTCTATTGGCAATCTTTACCAAAGTGTGTTTTTTCCCTTCTCTACACTCAAGGGTTTACCCTGAATGATTTAATTATAATTTTCCTTGTGTAAGACAAATTAAAGAGGAGAGTAGGAGTGTCGTGCCAAGCACATTATTTATCTCCTTAACAGATTGCAGCTCACCAAACCCCAGAGCTGCTGCTACTGCAGTGGCTGCTCACAGGAGCCAGCAAAATGCACGGGGGCAAGAGTGGGGGAGAAGGAGTTTTCCAAATGGCTTGGAAATACATACGTGACTCAGCTGAGATCATGAGCCATCTCGCTACTTTGAAAACAAACAAAAACTCTCACAACACTACCTTTATCCAACAAATGTTCCCATCGAGCACCCCCAGATCATGTCAGAAAGAAATCTTAAAGTTGTTAACCCAAGATCAAGGTCATGGGGCTAGATGGTTATTCAGTGTGGCAGAGACTCTTCCTTGCCCATCAGAATGAAGGGAAAATAATATTACACAGAAATCAAAGATGAGCTTGGAAGGACATATATTTCACAAATGTGCTGGTGAGTAAGAGAGAAACGTTATCCCAGGCAGTGACAAGAAACTCCTGAGACAACTGGCAGATCCGTGGACAGTGAAACCATACCTTTATAGTGACAGGTTTTTTTCTTTTTTTTTGGTATTTAACTGGGTATCATACGTGATTTTTAAAATAAGTCTAATAAGGTAATGCTACATAATATTCATTTGAAATGTTTATTTGTATACAAAGCTGGCTAACTAAAAATTGCTTTTTGTTTTTTAAGAGACAGGATCTTGCTCTGTTGCCCAGGCTGGAGTGCAATGGTATGATCATGGCTCACTGCAGCCTCAAACTCCTGAACTCAAATGATCCTTCCACCTCAGCCTCTCGAGTAACTGGGACTCCAGGTGCATGCCACCACATCAGGCTAATTTTTAAAAAAAATGTTTAATAGAAATTGGGGTTCCTCTATGTTGTCCAGGCTAGGCTAGTCTCGAACTCCTGGCCTGAAGCAATCCTCCTGCTTCGGCCTCCCAAAGTCCTAAGATTACAGGCATGAACCACTGCACCAGGCCTAATTGAGTTTTCAACTCTATAAGCTTAAAACTTCTGAATTATCTTTAACTGAAGGTGTTCATTTGTCTTGTTAGCTACATTCAGTTAAAATGTGCTGACTAGAATTTTTCTTTTAATTTAGCTACATCTAGGAACCTACCAGATAATATAAACTGAGAGATTCAAGAGATTAAGTAGTGGCATACAATTTCATAGTTGCTTCTTTTTTGCATGTACAACTGGAAAACTCAGCCCGCTTTTACAACCAGATTAAGGCTCATTAAAATCTGAATTCTTTTCTGATCCATATTCTAATTCTGGTGTGTAGCATGATGAAGATTAAGCACAACTTTTGTGCAGACAAATAAGGACTATAAAAAAAAATTCAAACAAACTTAGTCTCCTGGAATTAGACTGTCTCTTAGATCCATTTACTTTCAAATGTGCCTTAAGACATGAAAAAGGCTATTCTTCTCCCACTTGCCTCCTTGCTAATCTATCACCTGACTGCAGATACAGAACCTTTTAGAAAATGAAACCGAGCGCAGTGCATCTAAACAAGAAGAGTTTTCTATGTCACAGGAAATCTGTGCAGGCTCCACAACGGCCGACAAGATTGCAACAAATACCTTAAGTGCATCAGTCGGCATTTTTCAGTGTATGGCCTCCTGCTCTGCCTATGGATAAAGATGTAATTCAATCGCTCTGCAGTAAATGGACGCATCAACCTTAAGACATCAAAACCAAGTACAGCAAAGGACAACAGCCTAGAACCTTTTCTTTAATGCTATGTAAGATTTTCTTTCTTGGAAATAAAAAAAAAAAGACATTATAAGAGACCGTAAAGCAAGAGCTAAGATTGGCTTCTAGACATACATATCTATCCTCGCTGGAAACAACACAAGCCACATCTCACCCAGTGGCTCCAAACTGATTCTTAGCGTCCACCCTTCTATTCTTCAAACTCTTCTAAACCAATATGCTTAGTGCCTCTGTTAGTTCTTAAGTGTCTACCTCAGAAATTCCAAAATGATCTCGGAAAGATAGGTGAAACTTTTAGTTAAAGCACATATATATTATCCTCATCTCTGATAATCACTCATGGTTTTATGCTTGAACATGGTGGGGGGGGGTGTGTGTGTGTGTTCAGGTAATATTTTTCTGGTATAAAGATATACATCTAATTAAACTAGTGGGCTTAATGCTCAATATTCTGAGAAATATAAGAAATTATATTTGTAAACTGTATAACTGAAATATATAATTAAATTTTTCCCCTGAGCCATTTTGATTAAAAAACAAAATACAGAATTTGCTTTTTCCTGCTAGAAATGGCATTTTTGTGTGTGGAAGCTCAGCATATGAAATATGAAGAAACCAGTTTAGAGACAGTAAACTCAAAAAAAGTTTTCAATTTTAGGAACTCTATTTTCTACTCTTGACAAACACTGAAACAGTAGCATTAATGCTTCTGGGTACTAAGACATAATAACATGAATTAACAGCTTTATTTTCTTAGAACTGCATGCTAACATAACCTATTCCAGATCTCTAAAACAAGCTCAGCTTCAAGTAACATTCATGTAAAGCCCAGGGCAATTCAAAAATAAAATGTCTTAACTTCTCAATAGCAATACAGCCGCTGAGACAATGCTATACTATACCCCACCATGAAGAGAAAGTGTGCTGTGTCTGTTTATGTGAGTACATACAACAGACCCCCTCCTCCACCTGCTGCCACCACCACTACACCTCTTCCGTCTCTCCATCCTCCAAACCTTCACACAGAATACATACGGAAAAGACCATGTGCTCCGGGGCACAATGATGAAAAACACGGGCGCCCAGCCTTCAAGGGGAGCAATGTAGAGTAACATAAGTTCTATGTTTTCTCAAACCATAACTCAAAATTGCCCACAGCAGACACTACTATTCCCTTAGAAGGCACTTCCAGCCAAGGAATTCAGCTTGTACGGAGTGAGCACTTGGCAGAAGGAGTAGGCCTGGAAGCCTGGAAATCCAACCCATCCAATGAGAAACTACACGACTTCTGCCCGGGTTCCTAAGCTGAGAGTAGATCTACATAAGTGCTAATTCCATGTTGAAAAGGTGAAAATAATTAGATGCTTCACACCCAAACCATACTGAATACATTCTTCAGTAATTATATGCACATTCAAGTCACATGGCTCCAATTAGGGATCATTGAGATATAGCAAGGCACGGCCACCCACCCCTCTCGTGAAAGGCAGTTTTGGACCCATCTCAGTGGCTAGTTCCTACCTTTCCCTTTTGGGAGTGTGGACTGAGAGCTGTCCGTTGGTAGAGGCATGTGGGTTCATTATTAAGGAGGTCTTGGAAGGTGCAGAGGAGGAGACACATGTCGTGGTCAGATCCAAACTGCTGTGATTGTTGCCTGTGGTTTCTTCTGCAGTATGAGCACTTGTCACTTCTTTCCAGAGCTGCTGCAGTTCTGTTGGAATCATGCCTGAAACAAACAAATTGGATAATTAAATCAATTAACAGCTAATTCCATCCTCTTCAAACAGTAATTAAATCAAAGAGTCAGTAAACAAAGCCTAGTGTTAGGGGGGTTTTTTGGTGTGTGCAGTTTTATTTCCCCTCCCAACTCAGGCAGATGCGGTAGTAAAAAGTGTGTCCTCCTACTGAGCAACTGAGTGGAAGTTGCCCTCCTTGCACATAAAAGATTCAGGTGAAAAGGATTCAAAACACAGTTGCTTTGCCACAATAGTATGCCTCTAACCATCCGAAGTGCCATTTCTCAAGTTTTTTGACAAAAAGTAGATCGATGTTACCTTACTTTTAGACACAAAGAAGGGCTCAAAATAAATTAGTTCAACTATACTATTATGACAATATGAACTACAAAGTGAATAATTTTTGTGCTTAAGTCTTAAATGATGACAAATAGCTTTGTTATTAAATATAGTTTTTATTAATCACTTTTAGACATAAATTATGAATTCATATCGTCTTCCTGAAATGCTTTTCAAGTTTTAACAGTCAAATTGATTATACTATGATTATTTCATTAACACACCTATCTTCCTCATTAATTTTGGTTTCGAGTACCACATGCTTAATTGATGGATGTGTCTACTGAAAAACTGTATAACTTTTTATACAAGTAACACTATTATTACTGTCATTTCTTAGATCAGTGGTAATGAACCATCGCAGAATAAAATGAAAACGTAAAATAAACTTGGAGTAATAAAGTTCTCTTGTTTTTTTTTTAAAGGGAATCAAAATGGACATGGGTTTTAAGCAGTGAATCCAGTATTTTCCCCCAAGAAGAGACACAATCAGTATGCCACTGTCACAACGGCGGGCCTCTTAGTCTTTATCCTGGTGGCATGCCTCTTGTAGCTCAGGATTTCCAAATCCCACCTCAATGCATATTCTAGCCGATACATGCACAGAAGAAAAATATTCTAGATGCCAACTAACAACAACAAACAACAGTAACTTCCTTTGGGGGAACACTGAAAAGAAACCATAAGCCCTGAACATCGTAAGGCAATAGCACATGAGAAGTGGACCTCTGGATTGCAGTTCATTGTTTCAATCAACTGTAACACAGCCAACCCAGAAAGCCTGCCATTTTCTGACTATACAGCAGCAGCCGAAACAGGCATGTTTCTCACCAAACCTAAGGTATTGAATTAAAAAAGAAGGCTGTGCGCATTATATTCATTTGAAACACATAATAAAAAATGCCAAGGTCTAAATTTAATTTATTTTTGTCATTTAGAATACAATGGATAGATAATCATCTCAACGTGATCAGCCAAACATCTTTACTTTGCTAAACTGTTAAAGATTTTAATTATGCTAGCATTGGAGAGCACTGGTCTAATGAGGCGATGGACTCCAGAGAATCCGAGTGGTTAAGAACTGTGAAATGAGTCTGATAGGATTTTTTTATATTCACCGTGGATCGTTTGCATATCAAAGAGGAGTAAATTATTGCACAGCAGACCAATAACCTTCCCCGCCTTTCTGAGGGGAGCGTTAACAAAAACAGTTGGTCTCTCCTAACGGTTCTCCACGAAAACGTTCAAATGCTCAAGTATTTGCAATTAATATATATTATAAAGGAGGCTTCAAATGATACATTAAGTGGTCAGACATTCTTAGAAGGCATCCTCGACAGTTCTCTTCTCCCTTCATAAAAATCAAATGCCAATTATATTTTGATGGATTTTCTCCCAAATGAGCATTTAGGTATTAGGCATATTCAATTATTACTTGTCCCCTGAAATTAAACCTCGGAGGCAAATTAAACAAAGGGAAAGGTCACTCCACAATCCTATGTCCGGTTTTGCTGCATCTGGGCTATTATTTTCAAACACCTTTCCAAGTGACAGGTGGGATGTGTCTTTAGCTAGCAGGCCTGCCACTGCTGTCTGCACACCAACAATTACCTGTGAATACGGGTGACCCTCAGACCACTGTTTACTCAATGGAAACAATAGTTAATAGGCTTGTCTGCTGATGATAGCGTATTGATATAAAACCACACAAGTCAACACCTATTTTTATTTTCTAGAGAGTAAACACATGAAAAGAACAAGCCACCTATTTTTCGACTCCAACTAATTGATTTCTGGGTCAGCTGCATGGGAGGTGGGAAGATGAGGACAGGGTTCTAACAACTCTGTTAACTCCCACTTTCTCTCGAAGAAAAGCAGAACTTTGATGTTGTTTTAAAAGTAAACTGTTTATCCAGCAAATAAAGACAAAGACAAATGTATTCACCACTTGTTATACCTACAGGGTGCATTAACGTTACTCTACTCGCCATCTATTCCAATGGGCTGGCATATCAGTTTCATTATCCATAGAGAAACATGGTAAATAAAAATAGTAACTCATTAAGTGACAACAGCGATACTTCTGGGTCAAACTGCAATGTGATAATTACTTTTAAGAACATTCTCATCACACTTAACACAGAGGCAGTCAAATCGCTCTCCTCCATCAATGCCATACATTGTTAGGGATGTTAAACTGTTAGTTCAATGAACACTACCCACCAAAGGGTGTTGTTATTCGACAGCTAAGATCTCATGTTAGACAGATAAAAGGTAACCTAGTCACTCATCAGACTAAATGGATATCAAATTTCCAGAAAGTATGTATTTCTTCCAAAATGGAAGACTAAGGATAACAGTACAAAGTTAAATCCATTAGCAGGTACATAACCAAGCATGTAATTTTCTGCTACCTAGAGTTTACATTTTAAAAATTAAAAGGTCAGAATGAGACTGAAAGAATATTTCTATATGAAATTACTGGTGCTAGGGAGGATCAGATGATTAATGAGACCAAGGTGAAAAGCAGATATGCTAATTATGTAAAACAGAGAGAAGACCCTATAATAACCTTAAAAACAACAGAAAATATCCCTCCATTTCATATTATAAAACCTTCAGGAAAAAAAAGGCCTTCAAAATATTAATTATCTATCTATTCCTATACTTGACATTTTCATGTTTAAGGTTAACTCCGCAAGGCCATGAACAGATATGTAAAATAATCTTGATGATTTCATTACGAAGTGGGCATTACCAGTATCTTTAAGAGACAACCCCCATGCCTTGCAAGGTTTCTTTTTCCAAGACAACTGGCCCCTTCATTAAAGAAAATGCAGGCACAGGTTTAAAAAATGTATGTTGTGGGGACAGATGACAGATTACTGTTCATGGAACTCAATTTTACAACCCCAGGTATCAGTGGCTCAAAGACAAACAGAGTTGATCAACCTTTTTTTGTCCTTGTACCTCCATACCCAGGTGACCATGTTCAAGCAAGCAGAAAGTTGATTTAAACCTCATAATGACATCAGTTTTAAGCCATCATTTCTCTCTGATAAAAAAAAAATTGTGTTCTAGTCCAACATGACTGAATTCTCCAGCCACTTTGGGTGAGGGAGTGGGGGAACAAAACCAACCTCCTGATTCAGAGAGATGGAAATAACACTGGTAGCCCACTTTACCGCAAGAACCTGATACCAAAAATATTTATGTTTACATTTACGCCATCTCAGGCACACACAGAGGCACCCCTTAGATTTCAAATATGCTTCTTCCTAATGTTGCAGGGGCTAATAGTTATAGCCAGACTGCAAAGCCTATCAATCAATGCCATGACTAGTGAATTACCTACCAGTGTCTCTGATATGTTACTGCAGAGATTACACTTCATGCATCACCACATTCATTTCTTTCACATTACACATGAGCTTGTCTTGTCACTGCCCAATTGCCCTCTTTTGGACAGCTTAACTGATGTACTGTAACAATGAACCTTAGTGAGCAAACTTAATAGTATAGGAGTGGTGGGAAAAGATGAGAGAGGTTGGAGCTTGGGTCCAGTAGGTGTGTCAGAACAGCCTGCCATGTTTCCAACAATAAACTCAAAGGTGTAATTAACGCATGCTATGACATTCTGCAAGCACAAAAATGCATTACGTGATGTACATATATAAATTCCTTCTTTTCTGCTTGTACTGCTCAGTTATGACATCTTCTATTTTGACAAGGGAGATGCTGAGTATCAATGCTATGTATCGAGCAGTCGTGGCAGAAAGGAGTGGAGGGGCAAGAGAGAAGTTAAGAGGAAAACGCCCTGGTCTCAATATTAAAAACAAAAACAGACTCATAAGGGAAAGAAGTTGGGTGTGGTTGACTCAAGAGAAAAGATTCAAATGTAGACATGCTTCCCTGACTTCACTTGACCCCAAAAGTTACCAAACAAATGACCATGCCATAAGCAACATGAAGGAGGTTCCACATTTTTAACCTTCTTCAGAAGGCAACTGAATCCAAGACACCAATGGCTGTAGCTACTAGTCTTTAAGGCACATATAAACCAACATCCAAACCTACTAGAGCTCAAAGAACTTCTGGCCTTGAGGAGGCAACTCAACTCTGCTCTACCACACATGGAAGAGGGAACTGCGCTTCAAAACACAGCCACGGCACTTTCTACTTTCTCTTTCCTTCCTTCCAGCCTGTCCGCCCTCCCTCCCTCTTGACATCCCTTCCTCCTTCCCTCCCACCTTCCTTTCTAGTTCTGAATAATCCATCTGCTTTCACATCACATATGTGAAAGTCAGAGTTGCTTAAACCAAGACGATGTCCTAAAAACACCTAGAGTTCCCATTTGTTTCTGATGTCCATCACCCTTGGGATAAAATGCCAGTGGGCTTTTCAAAAGGAATTAGTCACTAAATGTATAAAATGTTACTTTTCAAGAAATCTCAGAGGTTGAAGAACTGGAGATGGAAATGGTACCTGTTCTGATGAGTGTAGAACTTACTTGCTCAAAAATCAACAGATGAATGCAAAAAGAAAAAAAAGAAACTAAACAAAAAACAACCCTGGCTTTTATAACAGAAAGTGGTTGATTTTAATCACTTACAGAAAAATAAACCTGAATTTATCCCTAGATATTAAAACATGTTATTTGCTAAGATTTAAAATAGCACACGTTACATGGCAAAAAAAAAAAAAAAAAGTCTTAAATGAATAATAAAAGCCTTTGGGAAAATTCCTTTGTGGTTCCAAAGAGAAACACTGCAAAAGTCCATTAAAATGCTCAATAAGTGCAAAGTAGTGTCTCATTCCCTGACTCCAAGAATGTCCAACAGTGGGATTGCTCTGCGACAGCTAAGCCTTCAGACCACCCTAAGACTTTATTTTGCCATCAACAAGCATTTTACCTTATACATGGGTCCATCATTATCCCACTCCACTTTTCTTAAAAGAGGCTATGTGCATGTTTTGATGGACAACATCCTTAACAAATACACCAAGAGAGAGCCCACCACCTCCACCCAAAGTCTTCACAGAGCTACGCCTTCTATATAATCAACGCATACCTTGAGCAAGAGGTTGAAGGGGAAGGGCAGGCTGCCCGGGCTGAATTGTCAGAAGGCCTTGGCGCTGCAAAGACAGGAGGTGCTGCTGCTGTAACTGCTGCATCTGTAAAAGCTGCTGCTGAAAAGCCAACTGCTGGGTAGCCACCTGCTGTTGCTGTAAGAAATCAGGAAGAAAAAAATGAGATGGCCACTTCCCAAGGAAGGTTAAAAGTATGGACACTTCAAAACCCACCATCATAGTCAAATGCTGAGAACGGTCACTGGAGCTCAGTGGAGGGCTCCGTGTCAAGGTTTAAAAGGGACAGAACATACCTCCTCTGAAGAGGGGTGAGGGGGTGAGTGTTACCTTCCTACTGCCCGCTCCCATAAATAAATAATTCGTCAATCAAGCCAGCTCTCCCCACAGTTTGAAAGGCCTGAGTTTTGTCACCAAGATGTGAACTTTTAGACTTTGAAATTTTTAATTATGCACACTAGAGAGAAGACTGCATCATTCCAGTCTGAAGGGGTTTGAACCCTGAACCTTTGAGGTGTAAAAGAACAAGTTGCCTCCCTCCCTGCCTGCACCGGCAGAAGCTTTTAACTACTCTGTTTATCACTTCTGACATAAATAAATGAGAAAAAATCAGACCTTTGAAGAAGAAAAACTTCATCTAATATTGTTAATTAGCCATGACAAACGATGAAATAACATTGTAAATCTTTCATAGAAACAGCCACTAGATTTTAATTACACACATTCATAATTTAGCAAACAACATCGTACTCGACTGTGAGTTTAATATGAACGACAGTCTAAGCTTCAGATGCCTTAACGTGGCTTTAGTCTCAGAAACCCCCAGGTCTGGTTGCTGGTCCTGCTTCCCCCACCTGCTTTGTTCTTGAAAAGAAGGGGCTTTACCACATGATAAATATCTTTTTGTTGATTGCACAATGACAGGAGGAAAACTTTTGTTGTGTAAAACATCAATACATCATTCCTGTGTTTAGCAGGGCTTGCTTCAGCCAAAAAAATTAATGTAGATTTCCTCAGTAATTATCTGAGTGATAGAAAGATAATACAGTGCAGTAGTACAATAAATAGAAGGAAATTATCTAATATCCTTAATCTGCTAGGAATCATATCGAGGTGGAGGTCTTAGCCACATTATGGCTAACAATTATAAAAGGAAAATTAACCCTTCCTAAACTGTAGCAAAAACAAACAAACAAAAAAAGATTCTTCAAGAAAAGAACAAGATCAGTGTTCCTAATTCTGAATATGATTCAAAAGATCAGAGAGACTTTTACAACTAAAAGGACTATCCAAGCCCTTTCAGAGATTGCATGTTCTGGCTAATAACTATACTTTACAAACAACTGCATTCACTTAACCTAACACATGACCTTGATCTGATACATCCATAAAATGGTATGTATATCAAGACCTTCTGATGCAAAGTTCAAAGAAAGAGAAAAATGGTGGTTTCCTTTCGGTCTTCATGTAGTTTATTTTACAGTAAAAACCATCATTCTCATATTAGCAACCAATTTCAGACTTACTACCATGCCACTGAGAAAGTTAATTGAGTTTCACTCCAAAAAACAAATTCTATACCACTAACAACAAAAATTTAAATAAATTTAAATGAAAAGCCAGTGTTTTCATTTTAAGAACAGCATGCATAAAATGATCCAATTGTTTTCACCCCTTCCCAAGTTATCACATTAATGTAAAACCCAATGATAGTTATATTCATGTCAAAATGATTTTTTCACTTCTTCAACAGATATTAACTCATAACATTACAAAAAAAAAGGGAAGGAAGAGAAAAAAACAACACTGACACAATACAAGATCAGGGAATTAGCTCTTCTGAAAGCAGAATATAAAGGGGGGGGTGGTATAGCTGGAGGTTGGGGAGGGTGTTTCCTGCCTTACTGTAACTGAAATGTTTAAAAATTTTGTATTTATATAAAATGACTGATGCCTTTTCTGTTGTCTCTGTGGCCATCCCTAGGAAAAGCTCATGAAAGCTGTCTACGTTTGAAAAGCCAGGATATAAAAGTATACAAGGCCCATTGTCCAAAGAAAGAATTTAAAAGCAACACTGGTTGCCAAACTGCGCTCCCCACCCAGTTACCAAACACAGGATACGGGTCCATTTGTTTACTTCTCACAATTGAATGCATACAAAAAAGGTCTCCGTGCAGTCCCCTCGGCAGGTCAGTAGTCAGTGTTAAAATGCTAAAAAGCCCTGATAAACCTCGAGTTTCGGATCCCCTCCCTAGAGCTGCAGTCAAAGGTCTGTTTTCCTTTCTTCGGCTACTCCCTACTGCCTAACATAAACTGTCATAACTGCCCAGGACAAACGGCCCTTTTAAAACAATCAACTTAGCCTACCTCACCCGCACAGGATGGAATCTTTTTTTTTTTTTTTTGTAGCTCATTTTAAAATGAATTCTGCTATTTTCCACACCACTTCTGCCCAATATTAATGAGCAGTCACTTCAATACCTGTACTGGGGCTACATCCTCTTCTTCCCCATATCCCTACCTAAGAGCATCTACCTTCTTAAGGAAGGTCCTGCTGTGGTCCAACCCAGTATGGAGCCAAATTTTCCCAAGGAAACATCTCAAGGAACTTTAGGAGGGGGGGAAAAAAAGAGCAAAGGTACATTGTTTTGGCCAAATATCGGGTGTCTCACTGCAGAGGTAATCAAAACAGGAAAAAAAAAAGGGGGGTGTGGGGAGCCTGACAATACAAAATTATGAGCCACTACTGACTGGGGACTCAGTAAATTAACATACTTGTTCCATCTGTCAACATCCAAGTTCAAACCCTGTTAAAATCATAACCACCAGTCCACATCATGAAATTGCTACTGTGTGACTCCATCTCATTTTAGCACAAAAGGACCACCACCTGCATGATAATTCCAGGACACTGCCCCTACCTAAGGAAAATACAAATCTCCTAACCACTGCTACCCTGGGTCTCAGACAAATCTACTGGCACCATGAATCCAAGGAGACCCATCCACTGGTCTGCCTACCTCAAAGGATATGCCAAGCAACCTGCCTACCTCAAAGGATATGCCAAGCAACCTATCTCCTGGGTCAGAACTGCCTGGGAAGTAGATGACAAAGCACGGACCAGAGCAAACCTAGCGACCTGGAGATGCAAGACTGTTACTACAATGCCATGCAAGATTGTTAGTACAATACCTCCCATTCTCCTTGTTCAGACACAAAGTGTTCTCCTTCCCCCCAACCCCCGCCACACTCCCTTCCCAAACTCAGGCACCACTATCATCTTTGTGCTCTGGGATGCTCTCCTTTCTGACAACAGCAATTTGGGAGAGGTAACTTTTATCCTTCTTTCTGCTGTGTAACTTTCCCCTTCACATTTCTTTATCTGCCCTCTGCGCTCATCTGAACTTTCATGTTCTCCCAGCATGCAGACGTGCATTCCAAACTATGTCTCACAGACCAAATAAGAGGTTAATAAGAAGTGGCAACAGAAAGGAAAAACACAATCCCCGGTAACTGATAAGAATGACAGTGGCAGCCCTTTTTTGTTTGTCTTCAAATATAGAGTTAAAGATCTTTAAAAAACTAAATTTTGATGCCTTTGAAAAGAAAGAAGCACAAAATAACAACAGGGGGTTATTGCCTGCAAGCCACAGGGGAGAAACTCCATAATTCTTATTCTCCCTTTTGAAGGCTGTTAGCAATCTGATTCAAAAAAGCAACAGCAGAAGGGGAAACCTCTTGAGGCTGTAACCATTTCCTGTGATCATGCATAATGTGCTTCAAAAGTGGGTTTTTACCAATTCTGTTGATCAATTGCACCTCCTTCATACCCCTTCTTTTTTCTGCTGTGTTTACATCTGATGTGACTCAATGACAAGCACTGTCTGAGACTGTGAAACAGGCCTGTCATGTTGATTTATGGGCGCATCAAACCACAACTTGTCCAAACTGAAGCTCGCAGTTCATTAATTAGAGAGTTGTGACTTTGAAGTCAGCTTTCAGACTGTGGTTTTTAACATTTGGCTTAATTTATATGCTCTTGAATGTGGATCTCTAAGGAAAAAACTGAAATTCCCTTCTTGTCTTTGAACTTCTTTTGACCGCACAATAATCATTTCTTTGTCCAGAGTGATGCCTGCAATCCCAGAGTCATTAACGCGCATTGAACTGCCACTGATGAGTAAGCCCTGCTGAATTAGAAAAACAGCCAGCAAAACAAAGCTGAGAGCCTTCTGCACAGTGATATCTCACAATTACATGCCTTCCCTCCCTGTGCCATTTCCATTTTAATTACTGTTAGTCCTTTAGATTTACATTTTAGACACTTTTTAATCTGTTCCCTTTTTTATTATAGCAGCACCGGTAGCGCGCCACTGTACTTAAGGTTGTGTCAGCATTTTCATTAAAACACCTCCTCCCTTTCACCCCAAAACTGCCCCTACTCTGCAGGGGTTTACATCCAGACTGCTCAACAGGACTCCAGGGTGAAAACTTGGCAGGACGTGGAAAACATCCCCAATTTGTGTCGGGGGAGGAGGCAGCAAAGGGAGAATGTCTGGGTCACTCCCAGTGTGTAAAATTAGCAAAGCCCGGGATCCTCACTCAGGTGAGGGGCAGGGACGTCGAGTCACCTGGCAGGACGCCCTGCAAAAGAACAAAAGGGGCCACCTGCTTAGAGCTGGCGAAGACGCTGCTGAAGTGGACAACGTGCTGTATATAGAACTATAAATTGTGTCATCCCAAGGCAAACACTTAGAAAAAATTTCAGTCCACTGTAAAAATATGAGGACGCAAGTTAAATTGGATAACTCTGGAATGGGTAGAAAGATGTTATAATAACGCACACATGCACACAGATATGCCCACGACTGAGTCTCACCCACAGAGAATTGAATAAAAGGTGAACTGGTAACTCCCTGGAAAGGCCTTACTGTTTATGGGACTAATACTGTCAACCTTCATGGTGTGGTATAACGTGGTAAGTTATGGACACTACCAAGCATGGTGCATACAGAAGTTATTATACACTTTTTTCTGCCCCTCAGGAAAACACAACCCAAGCTGGAGTCTTCTCTAACTTTAACTCATGCTACCTGGTACATGCCTTTAGCAATGACATTATGTACAACTTTCAGGAAGAAGTTAAACAAAAGATGTGGATGTTTAATCTTGTTCTAACTTTTTTGTTTGTTTATCCAACTCACAAGGGGTTATTCTTCAAATGGAAAAGGCCATCACCACACACCCAAGCTCTCCGAGCTGGGAAAAAAAAAAAATTAAGTGTGCATCCAAGTAAAATTTTTCTGAAAGCACTACACTTCCCACAGCTCCATCCTGGCCCTCAGTTGTTACCAGGTTGCAAAAAGTAACCTGAAGGCTCTGTCAATGATTCCTCTCCTGATCCTCACACAGGTACACGTGCAGTGGTGCTATAAAATATGTGGCAGCAAGCAAATGGAACCCAGAAAAATCTGAGCGAAAACAGGACAATAACTCTCAGTCTGAAAGCTGAGACCCAATAGAGTCAGCTCCGTTGTGCAATCATTTAAAAGATGAATGACAGTTTAATAGCCACTAGATAGTCCTCTGGGATCTGTGGTTTGAAAGTAAAATATGTATTGTCGGTACCTCTTTAGGCTGTTTTCCAGCATGTTGTTGTTGTAAAAGTTGAAGCTGCAACTGTTCCTGTTGTTTTTTATAAAACTCTTGAAGCTGCTGCTACAAAGGAAAGAGAGGACGGTAAGTAACAGAGGGTAGCGCCAATCCACTGTCCCTTTTGGTGCCATACACAAACTGTGATTTGAAAAATAGCATCCTTTTATCTGTAATGGCCTGACCTTTAGTTTGAAACTCGACAATAAATTCAGCGCACACTGACTATTCTTGGCATTATTGTTTGAAAAGTAATCTCCAAAATGAACTGATGAAAAACATACCATTTTCTACACAAACTAATTAAAATAAGGCAAGGAATGACCTTTGATTGTACAACAAAGCTGAAATGCCCTTGCTGAGAGAGTCTGGTGAATCTCTTCTGCATGCTTTCTAAATGACAGGGCTGGGCACTATGCAGTGTTATTCAGTGTATACAGGGACAGCCCTGGGAGCTTCCGCTGCATCCTGTCCCCACCACCTCAGGCCAGTGACTCCCACCGCTGTAGTTCCGAATCTCATCTATTTGATTCAGGTGGCTGTAAAGTCTGAATATTAGGTCCCCATGGCGCAATGACAACCAGAAGTTCATTACAGCAACATTGTACGTGGAAGAAGTAAAATCAACTCCGGACCTTAAAATTAGCAAACTCCAAAATGCTTCTTTATGTTTAAAGAAAAAAAAATCGGTAAGCTCCTGAGCTGAAATGGGGACTTCAAGAGCTGTCATATTTAAACCCACTCCCAACGTGCTCCTCATTTTGCTTTGATTCATACCATTTAAGGAGTCTCTGGGCTTACCAAATAAAAGAGTGTAAAGCCATCTAAGCCTAAAAGATCTTACTGCTACCAAGTCCATTACAGCCCTGATCTCGGTCCATCAGGTACTCTCCAGGCCCAAAGCCTAGTCACTGTGGCAGGGCTCCTCTCTTTCACGCATGCAAAAGCTCATCGATTATTCAGGGACTGGTCTGTGTCCTGCCCCGCCCACACTGTTCTACTTACTCCTCACTGGGCAAAGGAGCTGCTCTGGTGGAGGGGAGACTGTGAATGGAGCGATGGGGGCCCTAAGTTCTGGGGGAGACAGGCTGGAGGGGGAGGAAGGACAATTACCTGTTGAAGCATGAGGGCCTGCTGCTGCTGGAGGAGAACCTGGAGCTGCTGAGGGCTCAGCACTTGTTGCTGGAGGATCTGCTGCATTTGCTGGGGAGTGATAACTTGAGGTGTCATCATAGCCACTGACACGGGAACCTAGAACGTTAACGAAGGATAAATAGGAAGCCAGGAAATCAGAAGCACGCAGCCTCCCAGGTTCAGCCGCAGACTGCCATCAGCCTGCTTAAAGAGTTGACCAATTTCCCATGCAACATGTTATTTATCCGGAGGGGATGCAGCAACAGATCCTAGTTAATCTATGATGGAGTTTATTTTGAGGAAAGAAAAATAAAACCTTGCAGTACTGACAGGGGTTCCAGGCAGCCTTGCAAGCAGACAAAAAGGACGATCTTAATAAACCCTAACTGGAGTTAGGATAGACAGTTCTCAATTGCTTATTAAGAGTGAGTTTTTGATCAAAACGATCTGTGGCAAGTTAACCCAAACTTGGATTTTGTTTTAGGGAAGAAGATAAATGGGAACCAACACCTTTGCAGTTGGAGCTCATGTGACCCACTCGCTCTATGGACAGTGATTTTAAGAACAATCCATGAATGCTTAGACTTGCGGGGAACGGAACCTTGGACACACCTTCTGAACTTAAAACACAGACACTTTGCGTGATGCCTTTTACCCTTCCTTATTCCCCCAGCATACAGATGTCTCAATTCTTTCACATTATGTGCAATACCATTAAAAGCTGCTTTCCATGACATTTCAGTGACAAACAGCTACAGTGATGAACTTGATAGCATTTCATATTTGCAACTGTTAACACGTTTCTGCACGGGCATCTCTGCAAGGAACCTGCACACTGTATCTGAAAGGATGATGTCTTGTTCAGATAAAACACTGACATTAAAATGACAGGCTGTCTTGGCCAAGGTTACACAAATTGTATTCAAGCGGATACCTAATGACAATGCTATGAATTCTGCAAGCTTTCTAGAATGTAATTTAGCTATTCAAAATAATCACTGCACTTGTGTTTAATTTGCAGACTACATGAGAACCATTTTGTCAGTCCCCGTAATGCAAGAAGACTATTTCATGAAAAATCACCCCCCCCCAGTAAAAAGATAAGGAAAGAAAAATACAATGAAAGAAAAGACAAAACCTGTATATCTTTTAACTGTAATATTTAAGCATCTTACTTTTCTTTGGTTTCTAATCAAACATGTGACAGCAAGAAGCTAGAAGCAGTAAAGGATATACTTTGTTAAAAAGGATCTGCTGTCATCTCATGTATTACAATAAAAGGTAATAACATGTTTTGCACTTTGCCTGTGTGCCACTTAAAAAAAAAAATCCGGCAGACAATAGCTGATCAGAAGATAAAAGAATCAAAAAATCTTTCAGGGGAGCAGTAAGCAAAAGGCAGAAATGCAGTATTAATTTTATGTAACCTAATGTCTTAATATGCAGTTTATCTTGACTTTTTCACATGATTTGTCCTGTCATTTGCATAGCCAGCTCTCATTCCTAATTTCACAGTCATTATGCACTGATGTCCCGATTTCTCAGCATCACTAATTTTGATGAACTAAAAATGGTTCCTGAAGGTCAGATTCATGTACAATGAATGTTCTCCACTGTTGTGGTGGACATGTTTCATGTGTGGGGATGTTGGTGTGCAAGTTTCATGTGTTTGGAAAACACTAGCTAGAACATTCAAAAAATTTCATTAACCCAGCTCTGGAAGGTCATCTATGAATTCTTCCTATTCCAGTGGCCTTTTAAGTGTAGATGTAGATACACTGTAATTTAAAACAGATGGGCATGTCTGAATATTTTCATATGCAAAATGGGACAGATGTATATGAATGGATAAATTATCCTTTTAAAAAGATACTTTGTAGCACGAAATATCACCAATGATTGGAACAGTGAACCTGCATTCAGTCTAAGGCAAACACCAGGAAGACATTATCAAAACATCTAACTAACTACAAACCAATTCCAATTAGTCTACTTTGTCTTCATACAGAAAAAATTTTTTGATTTTTAAATAGGTATTGGGTGCCAATCCGTATCCTCTGAGCTGCTAAAGCCAGCATATCACAATAGAAGTTTACTTTTCCTTGAGAGTTGCATCATTATACAGGGAGGTATGATTAAGCAAACAAAAGAACCATGTTTAAGGTCTCTTTTTTCCTCTGCGTTTCTTGGATGATGTACAATATAAATATTCTTGAGCCAAATTTCTGACGGTGATGAACAGGAAAACAGACAGGAATAGGGTGGTGTAAGATCTAAACTGATGATGAACATGAACTTAACAGAGTTAGGGCAGAAATCATCATAGAAATAACCTCCTGGTCATCATTTTTAAAAGAGCTATGGAAACCTCAAGCCAGAAAGGGGCACAGGTGGACTTTCGGAGGCAAAGGAAATATCTTATATCTCAACTGGGGTAGTGCTCACACACATGTATACAACTGTCAAAACTCTTCCAACTATGCGCTGAAAATGAGTCTATTTGAGCTCAGGTAAATGATCCCTCAATAAAATTGATTTTAGAAGTTACATATGTCTCCTAAAATAGTTTTTCCCCTTAACTCTGGTAAAACTAGATGCATCTTCTGAAAGGAGAGACAACTTTGTCCCTTGACTGTCAATAATAAAAGGGGGAACCATGGACAGGCCTGATGTATACCTGCACAGACAATTTTGAAAGGCTGACATCCAACCAGTGGTTTAAATCTCCTTTTCCCACAATTCTTTCCTTTTTTTTTTTTTTTCGCAGTCTTGTTACAGAACAGGATAATGAACTTGAGTCTCCCCTTCTTTTTCCTTTTGGACATTTTGATGCAAGTGCTGATGAGTAATAATACGCTTTACAGCAGCAGGCACCGCCAAAGGAGGAGAGGAAGCATGAGGCCTGAGTAATCCTCCAAACGGGCTGATCAGTCTCTGAATAATCAGAAGTGGGCTATTATATCCTGATGGCCTTAACTTCGCTTTTACTATCTGAAATCACGTTTTCATACCAGTTAGCTCTGGGCCTCCAAAGTGGGCTCCAGCTTCATTTACCAATGTTATAAAACCGAGAATTCCCCAAAGTTTCTGTTCCAACATATCATGGAAAGAGGTTATGGAAAGCTTTAACAAACATATTCAAATGGACCAGAAACTATGGTGGGGTAGAAAAGAAAAAAAAAATCTGAGCATAGTTTTTAAGGCTTTAAATAGTTAAGAATTATAGCCTATATATCCACTTCCTTAATTCCCAACGTCTAACTTTTTCATGTAGCTAGTCCCTACTAATACTAGGAATCAAAGGGCATGCAATACCAGCGAGAGGCTATTACAGCCCACACTTTATTGCCCATTACTACTGAGGTCATTAGCGGCAAGAGTGATTGTAGCAGTCTTAACCTATTGATCACTGTAACTACTATCATTTAATCCTGTGTTGAATGTCTGGAAAGCGGCTAAAGGCACACAAGAGAGAGTGCTTTAGCATTGAGAAATATGGCCAAAGCTTCGAAATTACACTTTGATTCATAAAATCTAGCCAGTGGTTTAAATCAATAGTATTTAAAACAGTCATGTGAGTTTTTAACTACAGTACTCTAATATTTATGGGCCCCTCTTTGGGAGTATTCAGTAAAAACGAAACTTTTTTTTTTTTTTTTCAGATTCCATGCCATCTACCTCAACCTCCTTGAGATAAAAATATTCATTTCTGATGTTTTCTGTGCTACAGGGCTCATGCCTTAACCGGGAGTACAAGCTAATTCTTGATTTCTTTCTCAAAAGACGATTTAAATATAAGGAAAAAAAAAATTTTCCGATACTGTAACTACCTTAACTATTTGAGTATATAGAAATGAGTATGTTTTATGAGTTAACAATGAATCATAGAAGGCAATTTATGAAGAACTAGAATGATTCTGTCTAGCTGCCTTCAGGGATCAGAAATTCAAATTAAACTTCTGGCAGACATTTAAAGAATGCTAGCATACAAAACTGAATTTAAAAAAACGCACACAGTTAACACTCCTCAGTGGAGTTTCAAGAGGAAATCATGAATTAAAAAAACACATGGCATGATACACTGTTGACTGATACCAACCGGGTGTGGCCGCTCCCAGGTGCACACAAACCTGCAGGAATGGCAGAAATACAGCTGTGCTTGGGACATCACAGCTCTACTAGTATGGGCCTGCTGCTACCTTAATACCAGCAACTGGGAAAACGCTGTTAGCACTAACAACCGCTGCTGAAAGCCCATACACTGCTGTGTAAATTCTGCCTGATATGGCTTCCTTTTCCTTCAAAATGACTCTCTATCATCTGAATACTGAAGACTATTTAAAATCATATGCCTTATTATTTTTTTTTAACACCCAGTGGGGAAAGGTAGATGGGAAGAGAAAAATCTAAAAAGCAAACAAACAAATAAAACACTCAGAGAAACAATATTTATTCTTAATCTAGGAGACAATTGAAGGAATTGAGTGGGAGGGGAGAAGACACAATATAAATATTGAAAATAATATGTTATCATTTTTTTCTCTGTAGTTTACACTCAATTCTAAATAAATACTACCTACTATACATACAGACACATTTGCATTTTGCACATCAGTTACCGTCCCATAATTACTATGTGTACAAATAATAAAAATGAGAAGATAAAAAATTTTAAACATTGTTCTATTTTTCTTAACCTAGTTAATAATTTAGAAACATTTTTTTACCCTCTGATCATTCGCCACATGTATGTCCCAGGAAATTCACTTCCCTTTTAGCCTTCAGGCTGTTATCTGGGTGATAACTGACCAGGTTTGGCAGTGTCACCTGGTTAATCAAATAACAGGAGCAAAACAAATTAAATTAGAAGGCTCCAGAATGTCACAACAAAACCAAACAGAGAATATAGCCCCATTAAAAAAAAGAAGAAAACTATGCCAAGTTTTTATGGTCATATATAAACTAGCCTGTGTAGAAGAAAATTAAACATCACCTCTGGTCGCCTGTGAAAAACAAGTTTTTATAATTAATAAGCCAATGGATACAACAGATGTATTGGCAAACATTAAAGTTACAAAGCTTCTCTTTCTCCATGGTATTTAAAACAAAACAAAACAAAATGAACCAACCAGGTACTAAGCAGGTAACTATCATACAGGAAAGAATATACACTTCTGACATAATATTTCGGTCTTGAAAAAATAAAAAAAAAAGCATGCTACTTATGTGGAAAGTGTAATTCTGTTTCATTATGGAATTCTGCTTTTTATATAACTCTTTTAGACTTAGCTATTTTGCCACAATACTGTACAAAGCACTAAGGCAGGTAATGGTTATTAATGCAAAATCATCTAGGTAGTCAGTCATTAGCATAACAGTTCTCTCAGTAACAATACAACCAACTATTAAAAAATTTCTTTCAAAAGACCTCTTTAAAATGCAATTAGCATTTCATTTTTTATCATTTTGTTTATTACATTCTATCAAGAAAGGCTACCTTTCTTTCACAAAAAAAAAATTGTAAGGCCAAGACTCGCCTGCCAATCAGGAGTTATTTCAGGTTATCAACCCTAATAAGCAATCTCCAGCAAGGCTCTCTGAGCTCTTCTTTTTCTTTTGTCTTTAAATTCTAAAAAGTGGCATAAATGCATATTTGTTTACAGCAGAGGTATTAGTGGAACATCAGCTGCTCTCCTCTAACATTTCCCAGGCACACAAGGTTACTCCACTAAGTGCCAGTATAATTGTTTTAGCGCTAATAAATATCAGCTTCATTTGCATAAAAATGTAAAGTTTACATAAATTAAATCGCTTCTCCCATTAGCAGTTGTTAAATACAGGAAACAATGGAAACTACACATGAAAATAATCACTCAATGAGCACTGATTCTTTCAACCTAGCAACTATTATTATTATTTAAATCAAGAAAATGCCTCCTCTTTCCTTCTTCAACCACTTTCTCCTGTAGCTGGGATGGTAAACAATTTAGTGCATGTGAATTAAACATGCTATGGGATTTTATATTAACAACAACAACAGAAATCATGTTTAAGTGCTGCAAATGGGAGGAGGGCAGAACTCTTCCAAGAAGGTACCCCAGAAAAGATTCTATCCACAGATCTTTAGCTCCTGAAGGGAAAAGGAAGAGGCCTTGGCTAAGCAAGTTCTCTTAAAATTGAAGTATTACTCAAAATTAATGAAAGAGACAGCAATTGTTTCAATCCTATCTGAGACACATACATGATTAAAATAAATAAAAGATAACCTGTGGATACAGTTTTAGGTCAACCGTTTCTGTTAAATGAAGAAAAATATAATGTCTACTTTCTGTCTAAAGAAGATTTTTCTAACACTAAGAATTAAATTTGTAGCTCTGCTTTTTTCATGATTTAATCAGCATAGAAAATTTCATAGGCAGCTTAACTGCAAATATGTATTTTTTTCCCCTTATTACTGAGAGGGAGAAGGGACTATACTTGAATTTAAACACACAGGTAGGCCCAAATTAGACCATTTCCAAAGTTTTATAAGGCCTTACGTAAGGTGCAATCACTCTTTCAAAAGAATTACAACTCAAGTTTCTCAAATTGTACAGTTTCTCACGCCTATTTCCAACACCTTCACCTTATACATGACAGTTAAGCTAAAGGGTGCAAATGAGATTCTAATGAGAAAACATCAGTTGCTTCTTTGACAATCTCAACATTCACTGATTTATTTCTAATGAAGACAAAGCCCAACCAAAAGCTTCCTACAAGTTAAAGGTCAAAATATGTTCAAAAATGCCTAGTAAAATCAAGGGAAATGGGAAACCCGTGCAGACCCGCCTCGTGAAGTGGTGTGACAATTAGAGTAATTGTACAAAAAGCCATCTTCAGGAAAAAGTAAAAGAAATTAAGCTGCCACAACTGTAACAGGTTAGATGAAAAAAATCAAAATTTAATGTATTCTCCCCTGTGTCATCTTGTTTTGTCAAGACATCAAATAGAATTGGGAAGTACAAAATAACAAGCCCTTGAGAAATCACAGAAGCCGACCTTTTTGATGTTGTTGATTTACCTTGTTCTCAGTTATTTGAACAATGATGTTTCAGATTTAAGGGCAAGATAAAGCTTAGAAATTAAAACATGATACCAAGGTATTCTAAAAAGTTCACCATAACATTTAGCCTGCATCTTCATTGATTAGTTGCTTTTAACCAGATTTGAAAATGAAGCACAATGCATGTGTTCAGTATTCATTTTTCTCATTCGAAATTAATTTCTCCTCAAACAACTGCCAGGTTGGAAGAGGGACTCAAAGAAGAGCATTCCTACAATCCAAAAGTAGAGGCCCAGATGAGCTCTTCTCAGATAATTCACGTCCCCACCATCTGCAAAGGGTTGTTTAGCTAAGAGATACCTGAGTTTTCTTTTTTAAATGGAAGAAAATAAGGCTGAATGCAAAATGCCACTTGGTGAGGGTAGGAGGGAAGTATTGCACACTCTGGAAGGACTAAAACAAGAGTTCAGAAATATGCTGTTTCCAACAAAACAAACCTTTTACCAAACAACAAATCTAGCTTACAGTGTTAAGACTATCCCCACATCTAGCCATACAGATACACAGAAAGCCACCCTTTTGCCCCAAGAGAGCTATAGCTCATCAGCAATGTAACTTCTAGTCTTACATGAAATGTTATGTGCAAAGATATATAAAATCGAGCTATCACAAGACAGCATTCTCAACTTTTATATGTTAAGTAGCTCCTTCTACTCAAGCATACATATAAATCGAAAACTGCAGCAGTTAAAACTGTTTGAGGCACTAAAAATAACCTAATATTTGAAATTATTATAATTTATGAAACCTAGACAGTTAATAAAGCTGTTTAACGCTAATTCCTTGTCACTGAACGCATATTTTTAAATGTAACACAGAGAGACACAATGTATGTATTTATTTACTCTAACCTTTTTCATCAACTGTTGCTACACTATCCCTGGTTTGTAAATCAAGGGATGATGAACTACCTGAAGTGGATTCTAACTGACCACTGCAGCTGCCCAGTTACCAAGAACACGGTTTTCAGGTTCTCTTTAGTAATGCTTGTCTAAAACTAAACCACCTAATAAAATAAATTCCTCCAACCTTCCTTTTTGCAAATTCAGATTTTACTCAAATTTTAGTATAGACTGAGAAGCTAGTCACAACATTCTCTCCTGATTGTCTCAAAAAAAGAAAAAAAACCAGTAACTCAAACAACGTTTCTGCTACATTAACCAAGACAAACCTGAAATTTCATTGTTTTTAATCTAGATTTTAATTTCACCATATCTTCCAATTGTGTGGAGGTTGGCTGAAAAGTTGGAGAACTGGTCAGTGTCATAAGAGTTTATCTTTCAAGTGACAGGTCCCGACAACATGTAAATGGAAGGCAATGATCATGAGGGTTGTGTTTTTTAAGGTACATTTAACTGCAGAGAAACAAAAAAAAAATTCAAACCAACCATTCCTATCATAAGCTTTCTGATGATTTATGGTTTACCAACTGAGCAAGGTTACGCAACACTGCATGCCTTTAGATGCATTATTTCAGCTAGTTGAGATTTAATTAAGATCACAGCCTCTAAAATCCCTGTCAAATGAAAATTCAAAGAAGACAATACACTATATATCCTCATGCAGAATGTTTCCATTCCATCCCTGGAAAAATATGAGTTAATCCACGTTTCTATGGCTGCAGACAAAAGTTCGCTTATTTTGTTTTCTTTCGAAACTTAGGTTGTTTTCTATTTTATGTCATGAGATCATTCCCTTCCAGGGAAGGAAGAAAAAAATCGAGAGTGATACATGTTGCAGAAAATGCTCTTGACATTATTAGCCGACATTATCATAGCTTAGCCATGATGCCATCACATTTTCATGTAATCAACCCATGCTTAAGTTTCATTTAATAAAATGTTTATTAACACAAAACAAACAGAAAGCCTACCTCACTTAAATTATCCGGATTAGATAATTGACATGTTATGCTTCTCATTTCCTTAACCAACTTTTTCTCAGACAAGCTGCACATTTGGGCAGGAAGCAAAGTTCTTAAGGCAAACGGGTGAATATAAAGCTCACTGCTTTCTCTATAAGTTGTTCTAAGGGTTAAAAAAAATTCTCTATAGATTTCTTTCTTGTAGACTGATACTGACCTATACTATTTTTTTTAAAGAAAAAACTGTATTACTATGTGGCCCTTTACCTAGTCAAATGTATTTTTACTTGCATCTTCTTAATATTTGGTTGCTTATCTCATGCCTTAGAAATGACAGGTGCTTGCAGTCTCACTCTTGACAGGCCACTACACAAATAACTGTCTTGCCTGAAAGGGCTAATGCAGTACTAATGAACAATAAATCAACTTTGATTATCAAGTGTCAGCCCAATGCGTTTTCAGTTCAGCTCTATCACATCCTACAGTAAGTCAGCCAGTGTCTCTGGGTAGGCAGTCTGTATTTTGGTTTCATTTTTACGCACTTTTCACTGAAATGTGTCAGGCAGCTACAAAGAATCACATAAAATAGATATAGACCTTTTTTTCAATGTATGCAAACGGCATCAATTAGGACAAGGTGCTTCTGTCTTCAGTTGATTCACTTAGTGCTCAATCTTAATAACCAAAGAAGCTTTGTATTCTTTTAAACAGTAACACCAACAGGTCAAACCTTAAACTAGAATCTTAATGTGATCAGGTTCCAGATCTTTGGCACTGACATGCTACTTTGCGCTCTTTACCACATAAACCACCTCTGATTGCACAGATACATTCCTCTTGGAAAACTCATTATATAAAAACAAACAAAAACAGCAACACAGAGACGCTTTTAAAATAAAAATGCCACTTGCTTGAAACTTTAAAAAAATTGGCTTAACACTCACTTCCTAATGATAAATGTAACTTATTTTTTTTCTTAAGCAGATTAGTCATTGATAGTATGATTCACATTTCCTGTTATCAGGCTTAATTTTTCCCCCAAATGTGTCACTTTTAGAATGCTGGAATCTATGGAAATGAGGTGATTTGCATTTTTAAATTGGTTTGATTAGAACATTTGGTTTATTTGGACAAAAACATAAAATTACTAGAGATTTTAGTTATAACCGTCAGGCCTTGAAGGAGTTAATCCCAAAGAGGAAGAGTCTATATGTACTTTGCTCTAAAACTTTACCACCCACTTCCTAAAGGTCCTCTCCTTCCCATCACCATACTTGGGGAGGGGGGAAAAAAAGTCCCGTTTCCACTGACCGTCTTTCATGCAGTTCTGACAGTTGAGTTAGCTACATTCAGAGCCGGTTCAGCTGGGAGTACCCCGTGGCAATTCCTCAGTCTGCTGCACGTCCAAACCCAAACCCCGCTCACTACTTAATTAACCAGCTAAGTAATGCAACAGAGGTTTAGAATCCCCAACCTGCCAGAGTGTTCCATTCGCTCGCCCGCCTACTCCGGTGTGGGGCTCTGTGCCTCTCCCTCCCCCTTTACTGTGTGTGAACTCCTCGAATTTGAACAGCTAAGCTGAAAATAGCCTAGACAGATATAGAAACAAACTATCAGAAGCAAAGAAACATCCACACGGGTTACACTGAGATAGAAGGCTCCCTGTATATTTCACACGCTCTGAAAGTGACAGAAATCACACCCCAGATACGTCCCCCGAATGGAGTGATGGCGAGGGCTTCACCAAAGTGGCTGCGTGAAGGCCAGACCGGCAGAAAATGAATCGCAAACGAAAGAGAGAGAGAGAGAGAGAGAAACACACAAGCAGGACTTCCTCCAACTCTCAACTACACCCCACCCATGAACATTTAAAAAAAGAGAGCGAGAGTGTGAGCCAGAGAGCAAGGGTGGGGGGGGGGGAATCTCTCTCCAGGACCCACAGGCCTGCAGCTCCTTCTTCTCACCCCTCCACTCCCTCCCCGCCTCCACTTCCAAAGCGCAACTCCTACCCAAGTTGGTAAACAGCGAGGATGAGGATGATTTTTTAGAAGACTCAACTTCAGAACCCTCGGGCGCTCCTGCCTTCCCCAGCGAGGCCCCCAGGAAGCGGGCGCCGCGGAGCCCGGGGAAGGAGAGCGAAACCGGCAAAGATCAATCAGAAGGACCAACCTGACACTCTCCATGTAGCCGCCAGGCGCGCGGAGCCGGGCTCGGGGCGCCCGCGCGGGCCGGGCGTGGGGTCCGGCGGCCTCGGCGTGCAGGCGGACTGCACGCGCGCAGGGGCGCTCCGGCTCGCGGGCTGACAAGACGCGCCGCGCCGCGCCCACCCGCCCCGCCCTGCTCCACCAATCACAACCCGCCTCTAAACACCCCGCGCCGCGCCGTGCCGTGCCGCGCCGCGCCGCGCCCCACACAATGGGCTCCGCGGCCCGCGCCCCGCGCCCGCGCGCCCCGGCCCCCGCCGCGCGGCAGGTGAAATCACGCTCGGGTGCAACCCTGCTTTTGTCTGGAGAGCAACTCCACTTAATAGCTGTTAACCCGGTGACCCGCCTCCGGCTGACGTCTGGGCCGGCCGGGCTCCGCGCGCACCGCTCCCTCCGGCCGGGGCTCTGCGGGGCCCTGGCTGCCGGCGGGGTGGCGTGTTTGTTCCGTCTTTGAAACTGACAAAGAGTTGTCCTAACCTTTCCGAGAAACCCGGGAGGCCGAGGAGGGGGACCCGGCGCTCGCGGAGCGAAGCCGACTGTTCCGAGCAACTGTTCGGCTTCGGGAGGAGACGCGGGTCTCCCAGGCAGCGCGGAGAAGCGCTTTCCTCGAAAACCGCCCAGGGAGAACTTTCGCTTCACGTCGGGGGTTTCGCAGAGCCTCGGCCACCCCACACCCCTTTCTTTCCCGGAGTCGGGCTCGCCAAAGTGTGCCAGTGCGCGCCGAGGGAAACTAAGCCGACGCGGGCTGGAAATAAATAACAACCAAACGTGCCTCGTCGCTGAACCAGCGACTTCCCCTCTAGAACGACAGCTGCCGAAGAAAGCATCTGCCACACGTTTGCTAAGAAATAATTCTTTAAATTCCTTTCTTATTTATACAACAATAGCAACAACAAAAGCTACTCTCAATAAGCACTTTAGGATGACCTTCTCTATTAGAAATAGTCACTGCTCTTTCAGGCTATTGAAAACTGAGTATAGTGTGTTTTTTTTAAGTCAACAATATGCTAAACTTTGTTGGCTCAACTGACACGATATAAGCGCTAGGTTAATCTAGTTCATTTCGGCGGCTCAATAAAATCACCTACTTACCATCTTGAAACTTGGAGAAAACTTCCTGGCCTATATATTTTTTAAAGAGATACACAAAAATCTCCACACATATTTTTATTCTTTTTCTCAAAACATTAGAGGAAAAGGAATAGTGTGACATAAATGAATATCTATTTGCTCTCAAAAAAAAAAAAAAAAAAAAAAAAAGAAGCAACAAAACCTGACCCAGGAATTCCAGGAGTTTTACTTGAAAGTACTTTTTGATGTGAGGTGTATTAAATGCAGGTTACTACAAACCAGAAAAAATATTGGTAATATTTCCAATCAGGCAAAGGCCAGAATTTCAGAAGGGTCAGCGGGGAGCAGACAATTCCCTCTTTACTGTGGCTGTAAAAGAGACAGAAGCGCGAAGTGACCATCAACGTATGATCAGATGTTAAATAGGCACAGCGCAGATCGCTCTTCACCCTAAAGTGTTTTTGTGTCAGATACCAAATTTATTAATGGGATTTTTTCAGGTCACAAAATGTGACCCCACCCTCTCATGAATATTCAACAGAGAATCAAGGGCGCTTTTGGGGGATAGAAGGGCCTTAAATCTGCCAAACTGTTCCCTGATTATCAGTAGAGTTCTGACTCTTAAAGAGACAAGGTGCTCTTTCCGGAGGGGCTGGCAGAGAGCCCCAACGGCAGGAAATAAAAATAAAGGAAGTGCTCTCCAACCAGTGTACAGGGAGAAAGTGGAAATAGTCATTTCAAAATGCGTGACATTTTTCCCTCAAAGTACTAAAATTGAGTTTTAATGTTTATAAACAAAATTGGGATGTACTTTGAATATGCAGTGTATTCTAATTTTCAAAACTAAGTTCTTCATGAGGCATCCATAAAACTCATGCATGCTTTTAGAAGGTGGACTAACTCCTTTACAGATCAGTGTTTCCCAGCGAATAGTCTCCAGGTGCATCAAAACAAACAACAAACAAGCAAACAGAAAATATTACAGACGCTTATGACCCAGCTGTGGAGACAAGCCTTAAACAAAATAATTAGAGAGTGATGCAATGCAGTGCTTACTCAAGTACTAAATAGCATGGTGGTGGCAGTGAGCACCCTGGGACCACAAAGAAGGAGGAGATCATTAAGAGAAGGAGGGGTCTGGGAAGGCTCCATGGGGAGGTTGCCTTTAAAAGCTGATGGTTTGGATAAGGGGGAGGTGACAACAGAGAGAAGGAAATGGCTTGGCACACTAACTCAGAAGCCACCTGGAGCCCATCTCACCCTCTCTCCAAACAGATGATATGGTGACTCAGAGACTACTTCTGGGCAAGGAAATGTCCCATCAGTGATAAACCTGGATAAACTACATATGCCCAGGCCACTTTGGTTAATTCTAAACTCCTGTGGTCCTGTGTACTTGCCCTGTGTTTGGGATTCAGGAAGAACTGGAACTTCCATAGCTGGAGTATAATATAAAATGTTTAAACCAACAGTAACTCAGAAGACTTCGTTAAAATCATTTATTAATTGCTATGAGCACCAGGTCATTTTAGAAAGGCTGAATAAGAAAGGCCAAAAAAAATTTTCAGATTGTGAATGTTTTAAAAGTCTCATGCAGTTGTCATAACCTGAACACAAATTCCAGCTTCCATTCTACAGAGGAGGAAACTGAGGTATTGCAAAGCAAAGTGATTTCTCCCAAGAATCAAACATGGCCAGGTGCAGTGGTTCACACTTATAATCCCAGCACTTTGGGACGCCAAAGCAGGAAGATTGCTTGAGCTTAGGGGTTTGAGACCAGCCTGGGCAACGTAGGTGGGACTCCGTCTCCAAAAAATATATAAATAAAATACACACACACACACACACATAATTAGACACATGTGACGGTGCATGCCTACAGTCCCAGCAACTTGGGAGGCTGAGGTGGGAGGATCGCTTGGAACCCAGGAGTTCAAGGCTGCAGTGAGCTGTGATCGCACCACTGTACACCAGCCTAGGCAACAGAGCGAGATCCTGTGTCAAAAAACAACAACAAAAAACATACCACAAGTCTCCAAGAGGAAGCAGATACTGGATAATTATAGAAAAAGAGAAGCCATAATAATATAAAATGAATACCTGGGGCGGGGGGCGATGTTGGGGGGACAGGCCAATGTTTAAGGAAGAGTAAAGGAAATGCTAAATACCATACTTTAAAAAAATTTTTGATGCCCACATCCTAACACCCACAACAGATACAGCTCTTGTTCAAACACCACATATTAAGAAACCTGTCAGTTGCTAAATGAGTCCATTATGCAGCTGGCTGTGCACTTAAGAACAGATTACTATGATCCCACACCAAACTCTAACCACCAAATAACACACCTGGGACTAAAATCATGTATTATATTTGGTTCTGCTGAGTCCTAGCCTTGAACACAGAAGAAAGTGAAAGGTTTTACTGCCCATTCAGAGCTGAGAATGGAGATAAGATGTATTAAAGAAGAGTCAGGAGGAGCGTCTCCTAAGGGCATTATTCCACACACTGATAAATGGCCCTATGCTGAGGTAGACACAGCAATGGTCCCTGGCCCACGTGGTCCTCAGTTCCAAGGAAAGACCTGCTTTGCCAGAAGCGGCTTGGAAATAACTAGAGAGCATGCGGCGAAAAATCAACTGTCTGATCAGAGGCCAAAACCTTAATTCAAGTTTGCTGTCTTCTTCTGAACAACACCTGTGTTAACACAACACACATTTTCTTTCCCACTTCCAATTAATTTAATGGAGTAGCCAGGACATATTCTGAAATGACAGAACTTAAAGAGATTCAACCAACTGATTCTGTTGCTGGAGAAAAAAAGCTAAAGCAACAGGAATACAAAATGTAAGCCCAGTAATATGCCTGATGGGCTGCCCAGGGAAGCTTGCCTCCCCAGAAGGAGGACCGCTTTAAGTGTTTCTCCAAAGAACGCCAACAGGGCAGCCAATTAGAGTTACTAAATTGCAACGGCAATGCCCCATTCCTGAGATCTGGGCTTCTGTCTCCAAGGAGCCACCATTCTGTCTTGATTTAAGCAGTGCTTTTACTTAAAAAATATAAATTAATACATCATCCATCTACAGGGAGCTATGGCAGTTAGTTCCATATTGATATTGTTTATGTCACTGTTATGTGTATGTTGACAATGAAGCTAATTATGTTGTTTTTCTTCTGCGCCTGCAAGTTTGGCCAAGGGAAAAGACTGAGTTCTCACTGTTTCATAGGAGTTTAAATTCCCCTTAATGCATCCTCCAAATTGCCATTTGCCTGTTCGTGTAATGCAACATTTTATAATGCCATTGCTTCTGGTGAATTTGTATATACACGGTGTGATGTGTCAACATTCAGGTGACTTAGGAGTATGATGAGCTATGGAAAACATCAACCTAAAAACAAATCCTTTAAAAACATTCATAAACATCAGAGGTAAACAAAATCATGACAGAAAAGAAAAATGGCAACATCCTTGCCTAACTCTGCATCTAATTGACAGTAATAAATTACCCTCTCTCATTTATGATAAAACTATAATCCCTTGTTTTAACATAATGTAAAATTTGTTAATGGACTGCTTCTGCCATGAGGTTAGAACAGATTACATTGAAGTGTGCAAAGTTCTTCAAAAGATACATGTTTTGGGGCAGTAGAGCATGTCCCAAAGTGCTGTATCCTTCAGATATCGGGGGGAAAAAATCATTCCCACCACCACCAAGCGAGATTTGTTATTTCCCTCCTGAAGAGTGACAGTATTTTGGCCCACCCAGAAGCAAACTCTTGATTTTTAAGCGTAACCAGAAATGAGGCACTGAAGGGGAAAGAAAAGATGGCTCTTGGGGAATGAAATTACATTTTAATACTTTTTAACATTTAATTATGTAGAAATCGCTGAATATCAGATAAAGGCAACTGACCACCTTTATTTAGTATAGTCAGCTTTTCCAGAGACCTGTGGTGTGCAGCAGGCCTACAAAAAGGCGAAGGGAGCGTGTCCCATCCTGCCCTCTGAACAATGCTCACACGTCTTCCTCCCAGGCAACGCCACCCTCCCCTGACCCTACGTTGACACACCCTTATGTCAAAACCTTCTTGACGCCTGCCCTCTGCTGGCAAGCCTGCCAGGATTAGGAAATTTTGACTACTTCTACTTAGTCAAAAGACAACTCTTAAAAGCCAGACAGAGAAAGGACATCTAATGAACTATTAACTGGAATATATAAATTAAGACATTTAAACAAAATGGGGGGAGGAACGGGGGCGCCCCTGGTGAAATACGGCATTTTTAATGTAAAAATGCACATTCGTCTATTCTATTGCCTGCTCGCTCACAGCAGGGGAGTGCCAAACTCTATATTTTAGCTCGCCTAAGAGAACAACCTGTATTAATGTTGGGCATCTTGCCTTCTATTGCTCACTCTTCGGGGAGAGCATGTCAGTGCATTTTCAATAAAACACCTTCTTAGCAGTAATGGGCCACTGTTCCCATTTCAGTGGTCCCTAAGGTTTCATGATACGGTGTATTTAGCTGACTCGCAGTTCGAGTTTTCTTCTGGCATTCCTAAGACCCACAAAAAAGGAAGAGAGAGAGAGAGAGAAAAAAAAAAAAGCGAAAGAAGAATACTTGCTTATCCTTTGTTTAAGTAAGAAAACAGTTAACTTTGAGGCTGATGAGCTGACTTACACAAAACAAGGGCGCTCTCAGGCCCTCTCCCTGCTACCGGAACCCTCCGCGCACGTGTGGGCCAGATTCTCAGCTGAAGGAGGGCTCTGGGCATTAGGGGGTAAATTTCCGCAGCAGCGTGCTGGGGTTTAACAGTGCAACTCCTGTCAGTGTCAATGGGAAGCACGAGGCCTGTACAAATCCCTGCATACCATTTCAAAAATATATCTCCAAGACGGGAAAATGAAGCTTAGCAGTTGCAACCTCAAAAGCATTCAGGAAGTAGCACTCTTGACAGCGCCTTAGATGCCGAGTAAATGCTCTTATAAAGAACACCCAATCCAGCCGACAATAAATCTTACACCGGGGAAGCCAGCACAGGGCTGTGGAATCCCCTCCAAGATAATTGCCTTGCACACTGTGTGGCATAGAAACCGCTACACAGAAAACATATTCTGGAGCTCTGCAGCTCGCTACAGCTTGCTTTTCTTTCCTTAATAGTCACCAATTACAGAGACGCTCACACCCTATGTTTAAGAGTGACCATATAAGTCTCAAGGTTTGTCTCTTTTCTAGAAAAAAAAAAGGTTGTAAGGCCAGTTCTAGGGGGTAGGGGGTGGGAGAGGGAGGTTGAGAACAGAGGTTGTGTGTAAGAACTCAGGAATGGAATCTGAGACAGGCATCCAGGTGAGCAAGCCTGGATGTCTCCACTTTCTAGTCTTTGAAGCTTCACGTAGTTTTCAGACAGCTCCAAGTACTGGGCCTCATCTACAGGCTGCTGAAGCGATCGGCAGATCTTTTCTGGTCTACAGTGGCCTCAAGCAGGCTGTTTAACCCTGAGATAGTACAGGAGTACTAGATATGACTTAGGATTCTATAATGACTTTGTCAGGAATAGTAGTGTGATTGTGGGTAAGTCATGTCACCTCTCTGCACCTGCACATTTCACCTAAACAAAGAGGAAAAAAGGAAGATGGATGAGATCGCTCTAGTTTCTTTTTTTTTGAGACGGAGTCTCGCTCTTGTCACCCAGCCTGGAGTGCAATGGTATATCTCAGCTCACTGCAACCTCTGTCTCCTGAGTTCAAGAAATTCTCCTGCCTCAGCCTCCCAAATAGCTGGGATTACAGGCGCCTGCCACCACGCCTGGCTAATTTTTGTATTTTTGGTAGAGACAGAGTTTCACCATGTTGGCCAGGCTGGTCTCAAACTCCTGACCCTCAGTTGATCCACCCGCCTCAGCCTCCCAAAGTGCTGAGATTACAGGCATGAGACACGTGCCCAGCCTCTGTAGTATCTTTAACAACAACAACTATCATTACTGCTATCATTACATCTATCATGTACCAGGTACACATTTTGTATCAGCAAAGGACTAATCTCTAGGTATTTTCTGCTTACAATTAGGATCTTATATAAAACTACCAGAAATAGGGCTTGGTGCAGTGACTCATGCCTGTAATCCCAGTGACTCAGGAGGCTGAGGGAGGAGAATCACTTGGGGCCAGAAGTTCAAGACCAGCCTGGGCAATGTAGCAAGATGCTGTCTCTACAAAAATTTTAAAAAACTAGCCAGACATGGCATGCATCCGTAGTCCTAGCTACTCTGGAGGCTAAGGCAGGAGGTTCACTTGAGCCCTGGAACTTAAGGTTGCAGTGAGCTCTGATCACATCGTTGCACTGTACTCCAGATCCTGGGCAACAACAGTGAAACCCTGTCTCTAGAATTAATGAATGAATGAATGAAACCAAAACCACCAGAAATATGGTTTAAAATTATAAATAGGATTTTACAGCTCAGTAATCTCGAACACTGTCACATCAGCAGTGAGTCAGGGAACAACAACAAAAACATGCTTTTTGGGAAACAACCCAAAGTCTTTACTGGGACCTTCTCTAGGTCATAAGCCCCATGAAATATCAACAACTTGTAGTCTACACAGTAAATCACATATGTGCTTTAAGACTTGGCTGATTTAGTTGAGGGGGTCAGATGAAGACTCAAACAAACTGATGTCTAAATATATTTATGGTTTTTGTGCCTGGGACTTTTTTCTCCTCTTCCTTAACCACTTTGGTTCTTTTGTTCCAACCATGCCTGCTTTCACCAAAAAGATTTCTGAATACCCAATCCAGCCTTCCAAACCACTTGCTTGCTTCTGTTGGTTTCGTATTGGAAAGGAGAAATGAAAGTTTTAAGCATTAGGTGGCTGCTACTGATGGTGGTGGGGGGTGCCTTTTCCATCCCAGATTGAAGCCACAGCTAAGGTTTAGATTGGATTGCAAGGGACATTTGGAAGAAAGAGTAATATCACAGAGACATCAGACCTCTTTTGTATCAATAGTTTAATAACGTCTTGAGAAAATGCATACAGAAATGTAGTCCAGCCTGCAGGCCAATTATTTATTTTTTATTATTTCAAATGGCATTTCATCTTTCATGAGGAAAAGCAGTAGATGAAGCAGGAAGAAGCTTTCAGGGCATATAGAACTTCCCTCTTTTCAAACAAATATGGCATTGTGTTCAAACAATAGGAGGAATGTCTAATTGATCTTAATTAAATTCAGTGATGTCCAATTTTTGAGATGGGTCAGAACACATCTACATAATGTCACAACCCAACAGGCCAGACCTTTGAAATCAGGAAACACTGTTCTCTGATACCCTTTTTCATCCATTCACCATCCCACTAGGCTCCTAACTTATTCTTCCCTCTGACTGTTCTCTGCTTACACCCTTCTCTATACGTCATGTGAATCCTGACCTCTTCCTGCTTTGGGGCTTATATTTTCACAACAGCAACAGCGATACCCCTTATCTCTGAAGTTTGCAAAGCCCTGTCATCATTCTTATGACAACCTATGAAACAGGAATCCTATCACCTCCACTGCACATAGAGAAGGCTACCCGGAGTTTGGAGCAGAAGAGATGTGAGTTTGAACCCAGTATTTGTTACTCATCAACAAAGTAGGTGAGGGGCAAAAGTTTAAAATGTCTGCATTTTCTCATCTGTAAAGTGGGAATGATTATCTGCCTCAGAGTAGACAGATGTTTCTGTTGTTATTTTCTGAGGGGGTGTCAACTTCTAAAATAATGTCTCCTGATTTGAGAGCATTGGTGTGAATATTTGATCCAACATATGGCAAGTACACACTGTCTAGCAAACCCTCCAATGTTGTTCACGGTTAGGGGACTCGTCTGAGGTCCTTTGGCCGGTGAATGGGAGAGCTGGGATATGACTCTGTCCTCCAGGGCTCAGTCTCCTGCATTTGGGACCCTCTTCATTTGCTGGTTACAGAGCTTGGACATTGAGACAATGCTAAGATAATAAGAACCAGAGCCACTCTTGAACAGGGAGGTGCAGGAAATCCTCTAAAGAAGCTACCAATCACCAACTGGGAAGCACGTAATGTGACCTTGGCACAAGATTTGACAAAGAAAGGGAAAATGAGGGAAGGGCTGGTGCCTGGTAACAAGATGGCTGAGAAATACAACAATACTTATGGGAATGTGTGATTCAGTTGGCATTTCCTATAAAAGTGCTTAATGCTCCAAACAACCCTATGAAGGAGGTATTATTGCGCCCACTTAACAGATAAAGAAACTGAGGCTCTAAGAACTTACGTTATTTTTTCTTTGAGATGGGAGTCTCGCTCTGTCGCCCAGGCTGGAGTGCAGTGGTGCAACCTTGGCCCAATGCAACTTACGCCTCCCGGGTTCAAGCGATTCTCGTGCCTCAGCCTCCCGAGTAGCTGGGACTACAGGTGTCTGCCTGCATGCCCAGCTAATTTCTGTATTTTTAGTAGAGATAAGGTTTCGCTATACTAGCCAAGCTGGTCTCAAACTCCTGACCTCAGGTGATCCACCCACCTCGGCCTTCCAAAGTGCTGGGATTACAGGCGTGAGTCACTGCACTCGGCCAGCTTAAATTATTTCACTGGTATCTGGAAGCCAGTTGGTGGGGAGTTGGGAATTAGTGACTCCAAAACAAGGCTGCTCTATCCCACATGCTAATCTGAAGACTAGGCTGGGGGGGTAAAACTAAGCCTGGGAGAACAAAGGTACTGGTTCAGTCTTACTCCCGTGGAAAATAAACGTGACCAAGTATCACTGATTAGTCAGCATGAATGGAAGCTAAAATAACACAAAGTTAAAATTCTGATAGCCTCTTTGATTCTTACAGGAATCTACAGTGACAAGCCACAACTGGGCTGGTTGGCTATAGGAGTGGGAAGATTGAGAGAGTGAGACCAGGGGCTCATGCATTCTTTTGAAGTTACTTCTCCTTGATTAAGCAGTTTCTCATACTCCCATCTCCACTGCTGGAAAGAGAGTCAGACAAGACAGAAAGACACTGATGACCTTCTCTCATCTCCTCTGACACATTACTCAGCGCCAGGCAGAGGCCAGCAGCCCTGGCCTAAATGGTGCCTGCGTTCTCCTGGCAATACAGTGTTTTAGATGTAAACATGAAACATCAGGGTGGCAGAGTTTATTTGGTCTTTAATCGTAAAAGGCAGGGAGAGAATTCAGCATGGTGACTCTGGAGAGACATTGCCATGGGTTCTGATCCTGGTGTTACCACTCTCTGCCTATACATTTGCTAAGTTGCTAGTTTCTGTAAGACTTCGGTTTCCTCATCTATAACAAATAACTAATCCTAGTACTTCTCCCACACAAGGTTTAAATAAAATAAAATAGATCAGTGGCTGGAGCACTGTAAGCACTTAACATGCTTCCTAATGTGTCATTATTACTATTACTACATACCACTTTTCCTTCAATTTCCTCCTTTTGCTATAATAAAATTCCAGAAACCAAAACTTATTTTAGTTTCTTAGACTTCTTATTTTTCTGTGCTATAGGTGCTGTCGATCCTCACTCCACACTTTAACTCAGCAGCAGCAGTTCCTTGGTTATTCTGTTTTTTGTTCTCTTTTTTTTTTTTTTTTTTGAGACTGATTCTCACTCTGTCGCCCAGGCTGGAGTGCCGTGGCACAATCTTGGCTCCCTGCAACCTCCCCTTCCTGGGTTCTTGCAATTCTCCTGCCTCAGCCTACCGAGTAGCTGGGACTACAGGCGCTCACTGCCATGCCCGGCTAATTTTTTTTCTATTTGAGCAGAGACAGGGTTTCACCATGTTGCCCAGGTTGGTCTCGAACTCCTGAGCTCAGGCAATCCGCCCGCCTCGGCCTCCCAAAGTGCTGGGATTACAGGTGTGAGCCACTGTGCCTGACCTGTTTTGTTTTTTAACAAGGGTCACTAAACCAAGATTCATCTACAAGAGGCAAAATGGCAGTCCCACTTAAATCTCTAGGTTACTGGTGTGCTATATACACCAGCCAGTTCATCACTTGCATTTGGTGAAGGACTATGGTGGTTTGCTAAATGCAGAGCTCTGAGGGACCCACTGGGATTTTTCTTTTTCTTTCTTTTTCTTTTCTTTTCTTTTTTTTTCTTTGAGATAGGGCCTAACTCTGTCACCCAGACTAGAGTGCAGCAGTGCAATTATGGCTCACTGTAGCCTCAACCTCCTGGGCTCAAGGGATCCTCCTGCCTCAGCCTCCTAAGTAACTGTGACCATAGGCATGCACCACCAGGCCTGGCTAATTTTTTATTTTTCTTTTTTGTAGAGACGGGGACTCTGTACGTTGCCTAGGCTGGTCTTAAACTCCCGGGCTCAAGAGATCTTCCCGCCTCAGCCTCCCAAAGTGCTGGGATTACAGGAGTGAGCCATTGTGCCAGGCCCTACTGAGATATTCTAAGGAGAGGTCTCTGCCTTAGGTGTCAAGAACAATGAACTGCAGTTCGGCCAACATGAAACCTAATTTATGGAATCTTCGGCCTGTATTTTTTCAATGTTTTGTTACTCACGGTGGAGCCTGTCTCCAGAGAGGCTGGCTTTCAACGCAGTCCCAGCCACCCTGGCTCTGGAGAGGGCTCAGCTTGCACCCAAATAGCATCACAGTTTAACAGGCTAACTTTAAGATTATTTTTCAAGTTCCCAATACCCAACTAACTCAGAGAAAGAAATGGAAATCTCTTTTCTTTTCTTACCATATTTGATCATTTGCTGAATTAACAAACATGCAAATATGCAGACATCAGAAAAGGAGAGCTCCTACCTTGGCCTCAGGGCAAAAGGGAACTTCTAGAATAAGGTGAGAGTTATGCTAAAGACGAAAGGATGATGTTCTGCCCCAGGGAGATGGGCAGGAAGGACCGGGAAGGGCATCTAAGCTACTGGAATGGCACGTGCAAACATTCACATGGCAGACAACATGAGTCAGAATACTAGAGAATGTGAAGGATTTGGTGTAGCTGAGGCGATTACAATTCATGCTCCAGCTCCCTTTGAGACAAATAGTTTTTCTTCTTTTTCTCAATTTCGCCTGTATTTCCTATCTCAAAACTTTACCTATCTCTTCCTCTTCTCATTCTTCCTGTTTGGAGCATGGTCTCTGTTCTTCTTTATCTATGTCATGTCCATGATTAGCACGATCTCATCCAGCCTTGACCTCAGCTGGGTCAAACACACATACATAGTTTTCCTCCAAGTGAGCACAGTTTGGCGTTCTTTATTCCTATCCTGCATGCTCTCAGCTGTGATTGCTAAGCTTCTAAGCCAGAGATGTTTGAGTCAGTGCATCTCTAAAATGCCTCTGGAATTTTTGAAGGGTTAATCTAACATTCACACAGGGGTTTCGAACTACTAACATAAAGTTATGGAGCATGGGCTCATGGGTTAGATATTTCAGTCACCAAGTGTTTAAATAACATCACATCAGACATGGTTAATATACAATTAAGTAGAACAAAGCTTGAAGAGAGCTCACATCCAAGCAGGGGCAAACTTTTAAAACATCAAGGACTTGTATGCTAATCCTTCTTAGATTTCTAGTTGAGAAAACAGAAGTCTAACAAAGCCAGCATAGTCAAGGCTACCACTGACCTTTCACATGTCACCCCCATTCTGCCACAAAGTCTGAACCCTGAGGTCTCTTTCTAGTGCACTCTCTCCTAAGGCAGCATCACTGTACTGGAATGAAGGTGGCTCTTGTTAACTTTTATTTACTTGTTCCTGATGAACTAAGTGGGGAGTAGGGGAAAAGACAAGTTAAAGAACATACAGTGAAAGTACATGTCATGAAAAGCAGAAAGGAGCTAAGTCTAAACAAAATGTATTCCTCTATTAGGCAAAATTTTCCTTTTTAACAGGAACACGCACACACACAAGGAGACGAGGTCACTAACCTAGCCATCTTCCCATCCATGGTACTAAGTTTGGGGTATTCTCACTTCCCTGACTTCCTACAGCATTCACTCTCTGTGCCAGTCACTTCAGCATTCATTACATATTGAATTAGCTCATAAACTGCTGCCATACATAACCCTGTACATAACTACTCCTCAACAAGGATTTCATGAATTTATAAACAAATGAATAAACAAATGAAAGAAAGTTTTCTATTTTTCTCTTCTTTCCCCTACTCCCCTCTCACTTCCTCCCCTCCTGAGGAGCATTTATGTTTCCTGTGCATATTTTCTCTAAACTGTAAGCTCTGAGAGATGAATTGTGTGCCCTTTCTTCTTTCTCCACCTATGGTGCGTTTCACATAGTGCTAAAGAAAAAGTAACTACGTCTTTGCTAAATAATAGCATCTCTATAGGTAAGATAAACATGCAATTAGAAGAGAAGCATCCCTGTATTGCCATGTTTAGGGACTAAAACCTTGCTGATGACAATTTGGTGACTGAGTGACCTCATCGCATTAAAAAAAAATGCAGTTGGTTTTTTTTTTTTTTTTTTTTGAGATGGAGTTTTGCTCTTGCTGCTCAGGAGTGCCACGGCGGGATCTCAGCTCACTGCAACCTCCACCTCCCAGGTTCAAGCAATCCTCCTACCTCAGCCTCCCAAGTAGCTGGGATTACAGGCATGTGCCACCATGCCCAGCTAATTTTGTATGTTTAGTAGAGACAGGGTTTCTCCATGTTGGTCAGGCTGGTCTCGAACTTCTGACCTCAGGTGATCCACCTGCCTCAGCCTCCCAAAGTGCTGGAATTATAGGTGTGAGCCACCCTGCTCGGCCAAAAAATGCATTTATATACAGCAGTAAATGATTAGACTCTTTGAAAATTAAAAAACAAAACAAAACTGGGTACAAACCCTGATTCAGAGATTACACAAATAACAAATGTCATTTTATGGGTGTGAGTAAACTTGAATGACTTAGTCTAATACAACTGTACCTACTAAAAGTAGACAGCTTCCCTGAGTTTTAAAAAATTATCTCTTTCATTTCTCTTGCTAATTTTTTCAAATGAAAAGAATCCTTCTGAATGGACATAAGACTGGAAGGGCAGGAAAAACAGTTTTTCTAAACTGCTGCCAATACCAGCACGTCCTGCAACTAGACAACATTGCCCAAGGAGCTTCCGCTTCATTTTGTTTTGCCTCCAAGGGCACTTCACTGATGCAGCTAAGAAAGAGAAAAAGGAGGAAAGACCCACAGGAAGGCTACAGCCCAGACTTCACTGGAGCCACTAAATAGTCACAAACAGTGGCAACTTTAACCCTTATTCTTGGAAGCAGAAGAGCTTGTGTGACCTTTGCTTCTCTTCGGTTACCTGGATTCTGGGAACTGCAGACTTAAGGTCCAAGTTCATCCCAACAGTGGATGCTATGCAACTGTTGCGCCATAAGAACTCTCTGCTTCCTACCATGCCCATTCACGGTTTGGGTTTGCCCCTTCCTGCTAAAGCCCTACATAGGTTCTGATTTTGTTTAAAGCATGTAGCCAGTATTTGAAAAATGACAGGCAAGGCTACCCACTCTGTCTTGCCCCTTCACCCCTCCATATAGAGTGCCCAGAAATAAGCATGGCGGGACAGGTGTCTGCCCTCTAGGCCAGAGGAGGCCAGAAGCCCAGCTCCTCATTATTCTACTAATGTAGTCTAAAGTCCTTGCCCCTGCCCCCCACCCAGGTCTCAACTGGCTCCTACTGGTGTTACAATCATCCCTCACTAATTGTCATGTGAACTGCTGTTCAGTTGGAGCTCTTCACTCTACACTAGTACGGTGGTATGGGCTTTGCATTCATGCCCACTAATAATCTTTTTCATTTTGATGGAGAATTTCAGCCTGCTGAGCCCTTAAAAAAAAAAAAATAGAGACTGGGTGCGGTGGCTCACGCCTGTAATCCCAGCACTTTGGGAGGCTGAGGCGGGCAGATCACGAGGTCAAGAGATTGAGACCATCCTGGCCAACATGGTGAAACCCCATCTCTACTAAAAATACAAAAATTAGCTGGGTGTGGTGGTGTGAACCTGTAGTCTCAGCTACTCAGGAGGCTGAGGCACGAGAATTGCTTGAACCCAGGAGGCGGAGTTTGCAGTGAGCCAAAGTCGCGCCACTGCACTCCAGCCTGGTGACGGAGCAAGACTCTGTCTCAAAAACAAAAAAAAAAAAGAAAAAATCTTGATTCTTCATCTCAGCATATTAACTCTTCCCCATCCTCCCCTGACCCAGACAATTTCTGTTATCTCTAAATTTCTTGGATCATATTCATCTGAGAGATAGTGTGATCAGTTTTCTAAATGTGTGCATTCCAATGTTTCACAACATCTAAACTGGGGTGCTACTGTTACTATGTGACAATTAAGAAGACCTGTTCACACCAGGGCTTATTCTCATTTATCACCTGTTCCAGGCGTGGACTTATTCCTACTTACTCCCTGTACCAAGAGAGGTCCGGCTCTGCCTCCTCCTGCCACCTTCATTCAGCACCCAGCACAATGCCTGGCTCTCAGCAGGGGCTTCACTGACCAAAGTTTTTGAATGCATAGACGAGTGAGCTTACTTAATCTTTACCATTACTCTGTGAAGATCCTATTTACAGTACACATTTTATAGATGAGAAAACGGAGGTCTAGAAACAACTCACTCAGAGTTAGGCACCTGTTAACAGAACCAGCATTTAAAAATAATGCCTAGAAAGTATAAATAACACGCACAAAACACACCAATTGCTCATTTCACAGCAGGACCCCAAAATCAGGGCATGTGCTTCTCTTTCCTGTGAATCACTAGTGTGGACCATACCTCCCCAATCACCTCTCCTACCAGCTTTCTCTTTCCCTTTTCTGCAGAAACAGACGTGGCTAAAGAAATTTCCAAATTAAAACCTGGCAATGGTTTCTATATTCTTGTTTCCTAAACCTATAAATCAAAACTGTCTAAACAGGTCATAAATGTTCCTAAGCAATATAATGGGAAAAGTTCTGATTTATGGTGCCGGTAGAATAATTTTAAATAATTACATAAGAGTTTTGAAAAAATGCAATTAACACCTTTAGAAGTTTTTTGAAATGAAAATGAATCTCTGGAGATGACTGTTCCCATACATAAAGATAGCCAGTTAAAAAATAAAAATAAAGCTACAAGATGCAACTGTCTCCGAAAGATCCTATGGAGACAGAGAATAGGAGCTACTATTTACAATGGGAATTCACTAGGGTCACCACATCAATAAATGTTTAACTTTGTCGCATTATCACACGTTAATAATACAATCATAAAATGTACTACTGAACATCAAAATTAAATCACCAAATAAACATCTTGTTTCCATTCAGCCCCAGCTGATGGCTTTCTGCCTCTGTACTGCTTTGACACATCCTACCACACTGTCCTTTGGAACACTTCAAATCCACCTACCTGCTCTTGGAAATCTGGCCAATGTTCTTTCCTTCCTCTTTCTCTTCATTTGTGATTCATCTCCTTCAGAATCCAATCTTCTACAGATGAAGTCACTCCAAGCATCTGTCCTTAACCCTAATTTCCCTGGGTACAAAGAAGGTCTTACCATCTCTGAATTTCCTTCTTCTGGCTTAGCAAGCAGTAGTAGTTATGATTTTACTCAATAAACCTGTTTCTCAAGCACACTTAAGATACTAGTCTTTCTCTTTTGTCTCTCACTGGGTGACCTTCACTTTGGCCCATTCTACCAGCACTTAGCCTGAAACCTTTACCTCCACAGGAATTTTAACTCTTAAAGTGGCCCAAGAAGGCAACCTCAGACTAAACTAACTTGAAAAGTATACACTGCTAAATGCTAACTGTTCTGCATTTGTGTCCAGGTTTACCTTGAATACAACACTAATCAATACTGAAGCAGCACTTGCCTTTCTTCAGAGCTCCTTCAGATCCAGTATGACCTTCAAAAGTGTTCTAATACCCCATAATTCAAACACTGAAATGGTCCAAGGTATCTCCCCATTTCTTTCCAGGACCTGTACTTAGCTCAGCAATTACACAAAGGGAAACTTCAGTCATTATCCTGGTCATGAGAATTAAGAAAATGACATAGAATCATAGAAACTCTGATTTGGAATAGATTTAGCGATCATCTTAATCCTACCCCCTCATTTTCCAGATGAGGAAACTGATGCCCAAGAGGGAAAAATGAAGAGCCAAAGGTCATACCTCTAAATAGTCACAGGCAGAACCAAGACCAGAACCCAAAACCTGTGACTCCTTATTAAGCATTCTTTCCACTGCTTCACGCCACCAGACAAGGAAGATACATGAGGAACCACAAAACTAAAATAATCAGCCTCCAACACTTAGAACTGTTTTGGTTGGGGGATACGTAGGGAGAAAACAGTCTTTCTTTATTTGTTGGAAGGAGCAGTGCTTTTTATTTCCACTACAAATTATGAATGAAAAATATACCTAAGTATTACTCATCAAAGGCACAAGACAAGATTTAAGTCATCGTCCGTGGTCACTCACATTTCACTTGTCTCTAAAATGTATGTAACTTGATTTGGTCATTAACCCAGGGCTGAAACGTCCAACAGTGTAGACACTAGTCATATGAGGCTATTTAAATTTAAATGAATTACATGTAAATAAAATAAGTTAGTTCCTCTATCCTATTAGCCACACTTGAAGTGCACAATAGCCAATGTGGCTAGTAGCTACCATGCTGCAAAGTGCAGACATAGAACAGACAGTGCTGAGGTCTAGAACATACTAATCAATGAAATGGGCATTAATAGGAAAGCTACCACACAAATTATAAGTTTGATATATAACCTTTTTACAGTAAAAAAGGACCACAAAAATATTCTAGAGCAACTTTCTCTAGTTTCTGACGAAGGAGCTGAGTCCTAAGACATTCATTTACACTGCTCTCCCAAGCTACATAGGCGGTTAGTTCCACATTTGGGATTAAACGTCAAATTGTCCAACTCTAGGAAGTGATTTTTCTGCTAACCAGCTGACTGGCTGAACAATATAGCTAACAATATGATACAGCTTACCCTCTTTAAGATAAGGGACAAAATGTCTATATAGCACCTACTCCTCCATCTTCTAAAGGGAAACTGAGGTGCAGTAAGTTACTCCTTATCTATTCTGGATCTATGTGGTTTCAAGGGAGCCAACATCATCCAGGGGGAGGCAGGAGTGGATGCAGTGCTCTGTCCCACCTATATAGTTTGAATATATGTCCCCACCAAACTCCTGTTGAACTGTAATCCCCAATGTTGAAGGTGGGGCCTGGGGGGAGGTGTTTGGGTCGCAGAGGCAGAACCCTCATGGATTGGTGCTGTCCTTATGACAGTGAGTTCCCTGAGACCTGGTTAACTGTGTGCCCCTCACTCCCAACTCTCTCTCTTGCTCCTGCTCTCACCATGTGACAGGATGCCTCCCCCTCTGCCATCCTTCTACCATGAACCAAAGCTCCCTGAGGCCTCCCCAGAAGCTGAGCAGATGCCGGCATCATGTTTGTGCAGCTTATGGAACCATGAGCCAAATAAACCTCTTTTCTTTATAAATTACCCAGCCACAGGTATTTCTTTATAGAGACACAAAAACAGACTAACACCCTCACCGATCAGCACATCCCCTCCATTCTCCACAGCAACTGGTTCAGATAAGTGAACCAAGTCATTCAGTTGGTTCAAGGACTTTCCGTGGAATAACTGAGCAAGAGATACTCTCTCTTTATGAGGGGTTGCTAAGCTGTAAACATGTGAAGCAGGGACTGTCAGAAGCCCTCTGGCCTCAGCAAGGGAAAAACCTGAAAAAGAATGGAGCCAACTGGAAAGAAATAGAACAGAACAGAACAATTGGAACAGACCCTTCCTGATGACGTTACCTGAGTGCCTGGTTCCAGCTGGGTCTGAGGCCAGGCTAACCCTTGAACTTTTAAGCTCTGTGAGCATACACACTCTCTCACCCCAAGCCCCCATCACCTGCCAGTCTGAGCTGGGTTTTGACATTTGCAAGGGAAAGGTCTTGACTAATACAGGTACCTGCTTCCATAAGAAGATTAGGAAGTGCTCATTAGGAACTGTAACACTTCCAAACAACCTTGAAAAGCACTGCCTGAGGGAAACCCAAAATTACAAGGCACACCATTGCAGTTGCAAATCTTGGTTCCTCCGATTCCATTCTGGGAGGGATTCCCCAAGTCAGCCCCAACTGTACACGGCCTGTCCCAGCCATGCACCATTCACTAGGTTTCAGTTCACCACCTGTGCATTTTTCTTTCGATCACCCCAGTTTGCAAATTTCTTACAAGGGTATGCCTGCAACATCACTTTGAAATTCAGTGAAGTATCTTTTATTTACCAAGCCCTGGGAATTTCTTCAAGACATTTTCACCCTCTAAAAAAAATAATAAAGAAATCCCCTCAGTCTTACGATGACAATACTATTAAGAGTTCCCAGTCCAATGGGTTTTACTCAAAATTCTTTCAGCGTATTTTTTTTTTCAAAAGCAAACTCTACAATGATTCACTGATTCCTCACCCATGGGTTTTATTTCTCCTTTTTCCTGAATCTGACATTTTAGTTTATTTTTTGTTCTTGATACACCCTGCCGAATTATGACGATCTTACTTTACATAGAGCATAATAAAATGATTTTTAAAAATTCATTAGCAACTATTTTCTTGTAATACATACATACATTCTAGAGAAATACACATTTTTCTTCATGGTGGCCTCTTTCAAGTTATATGACTGAAATCACTTACTGAGACCAGGCCTGTTAAAATATAGAATAGGTTTTTCATGAACTAACCTCCCCTTGCAGAGTTAACACTATTCTTTAAAGTCATTGCTTTCTGCTAAATAAAATGATTTTTTAAAATAAATCATTATTGGCCAGGTGCAGTGGCTCACGACTGTAACCCCAGCACTTTGGGAGGCTGAGATTAGGAGATCGCTTGAGCCCAGAAGTTCGAGACCAGACTGTAAAACATGGTGAAATCTCATTTCCAATAAAAACACAAAATTTAGCTGGGTGTGTTGGCGGGCACCTGTAATCCCAGCTGCTAGGGAGGCTGAGGCACAAGAGTTGCTTGAATAAATAAATAAATAAATAAATCAGTTTAAATATATGGATTTGGGCATAAAATAGTCATTCCTTATCAGTGGCTTGTTCATTTCTTTCACTCAAAGAATTTGCCAAAATCCACTCATTTCTATGCATTTTCTGTCCAGCTCTTCAACAGCTTACAACTACTTTTTTTCTTTCACTTAGCCTTTTGCTTTTCTTTTCTTAGACAGGGTCTTGCTCTGTCCCCCAGGTTGGAGTGCAGTGACGCAATCACAGCTCACTGCAACTTCAACCTCCCATGCTCAAGTAATCCTCCCACCCTCAAGCAATCCTCCCACATCAGCCTCCTAAGTAGTTGAGACTCCAGGTGTATACCACCACATTCCCCAGTTAATTTCAAAAAAATTTTTTTTTGTAGAGATGGTGTTTCCCTATGCTACCCAGGCTCATCTTGAACTCCTGGCATCAATCAATTTTCCTGCCTTGGCCTCCCAAACGGCTGGGATTACCAGTATGAGCTTCTGCGCTAGGTTCCACTTAGTTTTTTTTACTTCAGCCCATTAACATTTAGTATCCCAAAGTTTCATTTATTCTCCTGTTACTGTGAAATTCTGGGTGAAGATTACTGGGCACCTAGGGCTTTAGCTTTTTACTACTAAGGAATATTATATTAACCTGATGTTTTAGAATCATCAACGTTTAATGAAATTCTACTAACATTATTAGCATCTTTTGTTGTGTGTGTGTCACATGCTGGGTGTCTCTGGCTGGGTGCTTTATGTCCAAGTTTTCATTTGGTTCTTGTGTGGTGGGTATCATTTTATAGACAGAGAAACAAAACTTGAGAAGTCTTCTATTTTGCCCAAGTTCATGGTGGCAGGTCAGGATTCAAACGTAAATCCTTTGTTTCTAAAGCCTAAAGACTATGAATGACATGGCTAAAAATTCTAGCATTCGAATTGCAAATATTGGATTGAAATCCATCACAATTGTATTCTTTGTAGCTGTAAACCTAAAACCAGTGTCTCATGTTGACAACTGGCTTTGCCCATATTTTGTCCTTGGACGAAGGGCAAAAAGAAAGCTCTGCCCTCTTGCAGACTGTGCCCATTACAGTTCTAGCTTGCCTATCTAGGACTGCTAGTTAATTTCATATTAAGGAAAGCTGTGAGCATCCCACAAAAGGGAATCTTCATTCTTGCTTATGTGACAACACCATATACAAACATCATTATTATGCAATGTACTGGGGGGAAAAGAGAGCACATTTGGCAAACGTCATGCTAATTTTATTCTTCAGGAATCTGGAATTGCTATTGCCTTTTCTAATCTCCGGTGTCTCTAGCTGGTCCAGTGATAAGGGCTCCCGTCTCAGGTTAGAGACTCCATCTCTAATTTCCCCAAGTCCGTCAATGAGAGGCAGGGACTGAAATCCCAAGTTCTAACGGGTATTTTCCAGGAATGCTTCTCTTTTAAATCATAAGCGACATTTAACATGACCCTGGGCAGCAAACTTCTGCCCCAGAGGAAAGCAGAAAACCAATTTATGTAAAATTAAAAGCGATTTACTTGATCCATCACTTGCTTCCACTCTGGCCTAACTCTCAACTGTAACACATTCTGCTGGAATTACAGGCTACCTCTTCGTCCTGCACTGGGGCATAGAATCTATCTATGCACAACCATGGAGAATAAACATTACAGAGAAATAATGACTTTGGAAGCACCAGGCACCCTACCCAAACACAAACTACATGTGTGTTCACAGATGGAAACTAACGGCTGTTTACCCTGAAGGCCCCATAAGAAAAATGCAGTCACCTTTACAGTAAAATGCAACTTACTATTCCACATGCAACAAAGTGAGATAAAGAGAGGGCTGGGGACTGAATTCCAACAAAGAGCTCTTATAGTACCTTGGATTTCCTCAGGACAGTCCAGACCATTCAAGAACTGTGCAGGCCCCAAATCGGTGAGCTGCACAACCAATGACATCAAAAGACCAAAGCAGAGAAAGCGTTCCAGGTTAGTTCAGTTCTTTGTTGGGTGGGTCAGAGAACAGAACTTGTGTGACATCACTTTGTGTCTTGCTCTGGAGGTGTGCTTAGCAAAGCCAACATAAATTAATCAAACAAAAGAAACAATACAGGTTTTGTCTGGCAAAGGATTATGCAACATATTAATGTAAACAGCATTGAGCTGTACCAGAGGTACTCTGACCATTTCCCGGATGCAACAAATGAGGGCACACATTCCTTGTCAGTGCATCACAAAATGACAACAAAAGTCACCCAAGCTTTCCTGTTGAGAGATGCCAACAAGTATTGACAAAAGCTTAAGAGTGTCTTTCTGAGACCTCTGTGGTTTAGCACTTTGTCAAAACAGGATACTATTTAAATTAAAAATTTACTGATTCAAGTTCAGAAAAACCCTGCTTTGCTGTTTTTATAACCAAATTTGTGGGTGGGGAAACTTTAACCTTTATTTTTTCTTTTTTTATGATACCTTATATGGGTCTGAGAAGGTACTATATTTAGCAGGCTAGATTTGAGAACTAAGGTATCTAAGCAAGATGACTATCACTTTCTATGAATTACTGTACATGTGAAATTATGGGCTTGTTATATTATGCAAAAGCGACTCATGTGAAACAAACAAAAATACCTGTTTGCATGTATAAGTTTTGTAAAATCTTTGTGGGAAGAAAAAGGGGAAATACACACTAGACTAGCCCACAGCATAATGTACCTACCATGTGAATCTGGCTTAGCGTGCAAATGTATGTTTCTAGAGAAGGCTAAGCCAGGGTTATAAGACTATGGTCAAAAAAGCAAAGCCAACAGTCAACCTTCAGCAGTGCAGTAGTGAGAACCAAGGTGCTGGGGAATAGATGGAGTCTCCAGAAATTGTGGAAGAGCAACCAAGCTTGTTTCTGACTGGGGGTTTTTACACTTGCTGTTCCCCAAACCTGAAACATTCTTCCCTAGATATATCCAAGACTCAATCCCTCACTCAATCAAGGTCTCTACTCAAAGATCATTTCCTCAGAGTCCATCCCTACTATTATTACCAATGAGTGTATCTTAATCCACTCTGTTTTCTTATAGATTTCATCATCACACAACATGTGGTGATATGTTTTTTTGCTTACCAGTATGTCCCATAAGAATGTAATCTCCATGATGTCAGGGAGCCTGGCTGCTCTTTCTGCTGCTCACTCTAGGTGCCTGGTAGAGTCTCTAGGCCAACACAACAGCTCAATAATGTGTCAGATGTTTGTTGAACAGGGAATCTCAAGAATAGTCTATTCCAGTTGCAGACAGGATCTCATTATTTTTCTTGAACTTTCACCTGTCTACCTAACTAATTATGGGAAAGGTACTAACAAAGTCATTCTAATGATGTCAAAGACTTCTGAGATACCAGGACACACTTAGATATAAATATTAAATATTAAACTACTTATTTTGCCTTAAAAATCACTCTGAGATTATCTTCTAAGGTCTTACAGCTTTGAGAAAAGGCAACTTCCCATTGTTTAGGGGGAAGCATTGGAGGAAATTTGGAGAATTTGAGAAAGAAATCAAACTTACCAAATATCTTGGTGCAATTCATCTCTTTTGTCAATCTCTCTTTCTTATTAGTAACAGGCAAATCTTTTGAGTGAAGTGAATAATACTTTGGCCAATGACCTTGAGCCAAGAGTTCAACAGTGCTCAGGCCACGTTCTGACCTTTCTTCCATCCAACATAGCTCAAAAATATGACACTTTATAAACAATTACACTGACTCACTCTCACTCTGATTCTAAATAAGGCTAATGAGATTGGAATTGGCGGTACCAAACCTCCAAGACAACCCCCAAAGATTCTCACCATTTGGTATTCATGCCTTAGATAGTCTTTTCTAGCACCATGTCAGGGCTGGTCTGTGTGTCCAATAAACATGCCAGAAGTAATAGTATGTGATTTCCAAGGCTAGGTCACAATTGGCTCACTCTGGGAAAAGCTAGCTGCCACATCATGAGGACACTAAAGTCACACTATGGAGAGGTCCACCTCCTGAGGAATTGAGGTCTCTGGCTGAAAGCCATGTGAGCAAGCCATCTTGGAAGCAGCTCTCCTGGCACCAGTCGTGCCCCAGCCTCACATTTTGACTGTAATCTCATGAGATGCTATGAGCCTGAACCACCCAGCTAAGCCAACCCCCACATCTCTGACTCACAGAAAGTGTGTAAAAGAATAAATGTTTAGGCTGGGTGCAGTGGCTTATGCCTGTAATCCCAGCAATTTGGGAGGCTGAAGTGGGCAAATCACGAGGTCAGGAGTTCGAGACCAGCCTGGCCAACGTGGTGAAAGCCCCTCTCCACTAAAAAGACAAAAATTAGCTGGACATGGTGGTGGGCACCAGCTAATCTGGATAATCCCAGCTACTCTGGAGGCTGAGGCAGGAGAATCACTTGAAACCAGGAAGCGGAGGGTGCAGTGAGTCAAGATCGTGCCACTACACTCTAGCTTGGGCAACTTGGGCAATGAGAGTTAAACTTGGTCTCAAAAAAAAGAAAAAGAAGAAGAAAAGAATAAATGTTTAAATTGTAAGACACTAAGGTTTGGAGTAAATAACAGAGTATCCAGATCATGAGGGCAAGTGCATGTCCTCTGGTCTAGCACACACTTTCTTCCTGCAGGAACACTGTTTCCTGCTCCATCCTTGCCACATAGGGATCATCACTATACACAGTCCTAGTTAAGAAAGTGCAACTCTTAATATTCACAAGACAGCCAGTTTAAAAAGGCATCAGTGTGCAAAGATACAAAGAATCAAGAATTCCAAAACACCTGGGCTCTAGCTGGGCCACTATGGAGTACTGCTGCCTTTGAGACTCAGGTAAATGTATTCATGAAACCTTGAACCACTTAGAAGAGGGACAGACAGCAGGCAGGCAGGCTATTGAAACGAGTTGAAGCCCATGGCAAGATAGGAAGAGGCCGCATTTCTGTGCTCCAGATTACTGGTGCTATGTATATTGCTTGAACTGCTGATTTTTTTTAAAAGAGATGATAGAAAATGAGATTTTAATGGGAAATCTCCAGATTTTTTAAATCTCTGCAAAGAAAAAGAAAACCTTTAAACTCCAAAAAAAAGGTTAAGCATTGTGTGCATAAACAAAACAGCATCTAGCCTGCGGGCCATCAGTTTGCAATCTCTAACGGGGAATCAATTCCTTGCTTCCTTTGACTTTGCTCCTATCATAAAATAAACCTCTAAAATCCCATTTTCAAGGAATTTCATTTTCTAAGCTTCTTTCACATTTTTTCTTGGACATTCCCATGTTTTTCAACTAAACAGCACTTCCCTGTTTGTAGCAAAGTTGTCACCATGGCTGTTAGAAAACATTTGCCCCTTTTTTCATAAGTGCAATTAGTAATGTGATAATACAGAAGTGAAAGAACAAGTCTCCTGCAGGTGTGAAGAGAACCACCCTTGGGGGGGAAAAGTAACTGGGCAATGAAGAGTAACAAATTACTCAGTCCCCAGGAGAAGCAAGTCAACTCTAACTAGAAGGCCTGATGAAAAGATAATTTTATAATCCTTCCCAACACATCAAGACCCAATAAAAGTAGAATTTACAAGGAAAATGAGCATACTGCCTGGTTTTCTTTGCACATATGTAACTATAACGTCAAATAAAAAGTAACTGTACAACTGCCTCCTTAGAGTGCGGAGAAGAACTAGGAGGGGTCAGAGTCAAGAAGCATGATCATCACACACTGTCTTTTCTTCTCAGCAGTTCCAACGCCATTAACAGAAGAGCTAGGGCTCTGCACAGAAGACCTACAGATGTGAATAATCCACTTAGCACATTTTTCTTTGGCTGCAGAATTTTCAACTCGTCTGGCATATATCAAAGACTCAGAGTTGATAATATAGATATGGCCATTCTAAATGCTGTTTGCTCTGAAATGCATAGAGGGTTGACAACTGCCACTCTCTGCCCATCTACTACCATAAAAAAGCCTCAGCATTATATAAAATTCCATTTTTGTGTGTGTCCAGACCACTGTTGGATATCACAATAACTCATAACCAACATCAGAACAGCTATAAGAAAAGCAGGTAACATTTTGAGCCCCACGTGCTAAGACTCTCTCTCTCTCTCTCTCTCTCTCTGTGTGTGTGTGTGTGTGTGTGTGTACGTATTCTTAAATTGATCCTCTGAATTAATCTGCTGGGTAGAAATTTCTACTTTATGGAAGCTCAAAAGTGAGCTTTACTTGGACAAGGTCCCAGAGATGGTACATGATGGTTTTTAGAATTTGGGTCTATCTATTCCAGAGAGTAACCAAACTAAGCTTAATTGTCTCATCAGTATCTCAAGCTCAAGATGAAGGGTAACCCCAAGCTTTTTTTCTAACCAGTCAACATATTCAACCAATGAATGTATTATGATATTATGAATCTAAAATAAAATATAATTTTCAATTATATCATTATGAATAAAACAAAGACCAAGACCAATAAACTTCACAGTTGGGAGAGAGGTGTGAGAAACACAACTGTAATTAACATTTGGAAACAAGAAACGAAGTTCAAGGATTTGGCTTTTACAAAAGCCAACAGGAAAACCAAGATGTAGGCTGGGTGCCATAACTCATGCCTGTAATCCCAGCACTTTGGGAGGCTGAGGGGGGCAGATCACTTGAGTTCAGGAGTTCGAGACCAGCCTGGCCAAGATGGTGAAACCCCATCTCTACTAAAAATACAAAAATTAGCCAAGCATGATGGTATGCACCTGTAATCCCAGCTACTCAGGAGACTGAGGCAGGAGAATCGCTTGAACCTGGGTAGGGGGGTGGAGTTTGAAGTGAGCCGAGATCACAACACTGCACTCCAGCCTCAGAGACAGGAGACTCCGTCTCAAAAAAATAAAAACAAAGAAAACAAGGATGTGCCAGTGTGTGCCTCTGAGTGAGAAGGCAAGTACAGAGACCCTTGTAGGACCCTAAAAGCAGTATCAGTGGAAACTGAAGGTCACGTTCCTCCCCCTCAAATTGAGGACAGGAGGAGGCTGGTCTGTGGGACTGAAGCAAACCTTAGATGGAAGGAAACTTTCAGAGGAAATGATTTAAGCTTTTTTGGTAAGTAGGGTATTTTTCAAATTCTTTTAAAAGTTCTTATTTCCATCTTAAGTCTGCACAAATAAAAATAATTGTCAGTTTTCAAAGGGTATTGTGGTTCACTGTGAGGAAGGGCATTTGGCTTACTTTCCTTCAAACTTCCAGGTCTCGGAGTTTTTCTTATTTTGAGGGACAACTTAAGCTCCCAGAGAGAAAATGGAGGCAGTACATGTTCCCAGTGATGACTAAGTATTGTCTTACAATGGTAGCAATGTAATAAAAGGAGGATATAGACAGATATGTGACAAAGAGGTGGACAGATATACTTGAGAGATGTATACAGAAATCACAGTAAAAGAGCATACTTGAGCCGGGTGTGTTGACTCATGCCTGTAATCCCAGCACTTTGGGTGGATCACTAGGTCAGGAGATCAAGACCATCCTGGCCAACAAGATGAAAACCCATCTGTACTAAAATACAAAAAATTAGCCAGGCATGGTGGTATGTGCCTTAGTCCCAGCTACTCGGGAGGCTAAGGTGGGGGAAATCGCTTGAACTGGCGAGGCAGAGATTGCAGTGAGCTGAGATTGCACCACTACACTCTAGCCTGGGCAACTAAGCAAGAATCTATCTCAAAAAAAGAGAGACTATTTCTTGATTTTTCATCAGGAAGACATTTACCAAATGCTTTGAAAGGCAAAAGAGGCTGGGCGCGGTGGCTCACACCTATAATCCCAGCACTTTGGGAGGCCAAGCAGGCAGATCACCTGAGGTCAGGAGTACAAGACCAGCCTGACAAACATGGTTAAACCCTGTCTCTACTAAAAATACAAAAATCGGCCAGGCGTAGTGGTCAGTGCCTATAATCTCAGCTACCTGGGAGTCTGAGGCAGGAGAATTGCTTGAACCCAGGAGGCAGAGGTTGCACTGAGCTGAGATCACGCCACTGCACTCCAGCTTGAGTGACAAGAGCGAGGCTCTGTCTCAAAAAGAAAAAACAAGGCAAAAGAAAGTTCTAGTTAGTACTGTCCAATAGATCTTTTCACAATGATGGAAATGTTGTGCATTATTGTCCATTATTCAAAATAATAGCCACTGCCCACATGTGGCTATTTAAACTTAAATTTATTTAAAGTAAATACAATTTAAAAATCCAAATCTTTGATTGTACTAGCCACATTTCAAGTTCTGTTCCTGTGTGTTCCCACAGTTCCCTAAGATGACCTCTATTAGTACATTTATTACATCATATGCTAATTGTTCAGTTTCAACTCTGATATAAGCAATATGCAATTCTCTACTTCAGTACTAAGCAGGATCCGGTATACTAGAGGCATATAATAAATGTTAATATGAATAGATAAGTGAGTAGATGAGTGGATGAATGAATCACTAAGCCTCTGGTCTGTTCTCAAATTTACTTCCCAGAGGGCTTGCTCTCTAATAGAATCGCTATGTCATTTGCACCAAATTTTAGTACCAAATGAATCCTATGATTATAATAATATTAATGAAGATCAAACTGAGACTTAGATATTGTTGATGGTAACAATAAAAGTCAATAATCTTCTCATGAGAATGCTGTGTTCTTGCCTCTCAATAACAGTTCCCATTTTGGTAAGAAAGCTGTTTTCTTGCTTTTCATGTGTCTTTCTCTATAAATTCAGCAAGTTTCTAGATGTCCAAGCTCCTTCTCCCAAAGATGTCCTAAAGACCAAAGCCAGGGGCTGAAACCTTTCTCTGTAAAAGGCCAGAGAATAAACATTTTAGGCAGGACATAGTCTCTGTCACACCTACTCACCTCTGCTGAAAGCAGCCATAAACAGCAAAACAAACACACGATGGCTGTATTCCAGTAAAGCTACTGTTGTGGACACCGAAATCTGAATTTCATATAATTTTCATGTTTCATGAAATATTCTTTTTATTTTTGTCCCCAACCATTAAAAAATGTAACGATTTTCTTGGCTCATCAGTACTACAGAAACAAGCTTCCAGGTTTGGCCCATGGATCTACATTTGCCAACCTCCCATTTTAAGGCCTGGTTCCTCATCATGTGCTTCCCATTAAAAGTTTCTAGTCACAGAGTCATAGAGATATCCTGATTCTAATAGAAACTAACCCCTTATTGTATACACCAGGATATTCAATAGTTCTACAGTCCAGCAGTTCCAGAGGCCAACCAGGAGCTATACCAGGAAGTGGTGGTTTGGGGACAGGGAATGGTGGAAGTGAGAGCTATCCTTTATTCACTCACATACCCCTGCTGGCAGCTCCAGCCGTTGTCACCATCAGTTGAGCAGACAGATGAAGCCTTAGCTGGTCTCAAGATCCTTTTATAAACCAGTTTTGTCCAGACTTCTATTAGTCAAAATCCTGATCTACATAAGAGTTTTGGCAAGCCCATTAATTATGCCTTTGATCTACAGTTACATTATCTTCAATTAGGCATTAATATATTGTACGTGAACTGACACCATGTCATGCAAAATAGTAAGGCACCTGGAATACGTTTCCAAAGCCAGTATTCAAAATAGAGCTGCGTAGGCAGCGAAATATTTATTTTCAAATTCATCTGTGTACATTTTCAAAATTACTGCTCTCTAAATTTTCTTTGAAATGTCTGACCTGCTATTTATAAGTCAAAAAATATAATCTCTCTTTAGTAGGACTCCAATCGGTAAATTTTGTTAAAAACTATTAGACTGGCTGCTTGCCATTAGATGGTGGGTATTTGGGCCTCATACAGCTGGTGTTACCTAGAAAAGCTGCCTTAAATGCCATGTGGCCCCATGAACAATGCTGTAGTAAGATGGCTTTGCCTTCGTCAACTAATAGCCCCAAAATTCCAGAACAGCTGTAGAATGAAGAGGCTTGTTTTTTAGAAGTCAAATCATATGCTAATGTGGTAAACACGGATAAAGAGGTAAGAGGCCCAGTTGGTCTTTCTAGTTCCACACTGGTAGTATTTTCTTTCCATATTTTTCAAAATGATCAAAGAAGGTATTTGTTTATAAAATACTGGCAGAAGAAAGGTCTTAGATCAATACAGAGTCTACGTTTTAAATGACATTCAAGTTGCTGAATGAGGTATACCCTAAACGCCTAGAGACCAGGTGTGACACTGAGACATGGGTCAATTTCAACACTTACCTGAAAGGTATTGAAATGACTTTGGTCAGATATCAAGTTAGTGATCTGGTGAGACACAGTATTTCCCAATTTGGGCTGAGCTACTAGGAATATTGTAAAAATGGGCACATATTACAAAAAAATGTGGCATATAGAACCATTCCAAAGCAGAAATGCATAAAATGCATAGAGAAAAGATGAACTGTACATTTTAAATCTCAAGGTATACCTTCAATATGATACCGACTGAACTACCCTTCTTTGTCACTCCCTGGACTTTTCAATAGAACTTAAAAGTTAACAGGGTGGGTGGCCTACTTAATTCTTATATTAGTGTATTCAGCTTCCTGTCCAATGCTACATCCTGCATAAATTTACACAAGGGCAAAATCTAAGACTCCTGAGCTGGGATTTCCCAACATCTTCTGATGACTACAGATGGCCTGCATTGCTGAAATGAGGTCAGAGAGTTCACTTCTGCTACCCTAGAAGAAGGCTAAGGAATGAAGAAATGAGGAAAAAACAGAATGAAATCAATACTAACACTTTAAGTTGGAAATGTACTTAGCTGTCCTCTTGACTGGTGGTCTTCAACCATGGGTGGGCATAAAAAGCACTTATGAGTTTTTAAATATATGCATGCTTGGGCCCCATCCTAAAATTCTTACTCGGAAGATAAGAGTTCAGGAGCCTACCTGCGATTTTTAAAAGCTTTGAGCCCTAGATCTTGATAAGGGTAATAATTATATTAATTCTGATGCACTCCCTAGGATTGAAAACCACTAACTAGCCATTTATAGATAAAAAACTGAGACTTACAAATGTAAGTCACTTTACCAAAATCCAACATGCTTGGGTTCAAAATGCAAACAATGGAGAAAAATTGTGTGAGCCCCTGACTGGGCACCATAAAAGGGCTCCATGTTGAAGCAGTGCCATTATGTCTTGGATTCAAGACAAAGCCATATGCATCTTAGATACTGTAGATCTGCATAACTAGTAAGATATTTCTGTGACAGATGGTAGTAAAGTGTTTTAATGTAATATAATCAGGTATGTTATGAAAATATTCAGATGGATGGGAGTAAAGTGTCTTTAAAGGATACCTTCCTTGATATCACATTAAGTATGTGGTGTAAGCCGACTGTAGCCCTGCCAGCTATAGCCATTTTCTTGAATCTCAAGAGATCCAAAAAAATTACTAGTTTCACCATTACACCTACCTTAATGCATGGATAGATTTCAAAGTAAGACAATGAAAAGGAAGGGAAGTGGGATGGTGGGTGGTACCTCTGTGCAAATGAAAAAAAAGGGATGCCTCTTCCTCCAAGCAGACACAACCCCAGTCCCATGCCAGGGTACACTAGGATAAACAATTGCTAGATTTCAGCTGTTGTTAGTCCCCTCAATAAGGAATCCTGGTTCAATGAACAATCTGCATGATCATATCCAGTCATCTAAAGCAGAGATCAGCCAACTATAGCCCAAATCTGGGCTGCCATCTGGGTATGGCCCTTCAGTGAAGAATTGTTCTTATATTCCTAATTAGCAGGGGAAAACAAAAGAAGAATGTTTCGTGATGTGAAAATTACATGAGATGTATACTTCAGTGCCCATAAACAAACTTATATTGGAATACAGCCATGCTCATTCATTTAAATATTGTCTATGGATACTTTTACATGACAAAAAACCAGAGTTAAGTAGTTGCTACATAGACAGTATGGCCTACAAAGCCAAAAATATTCACTATCTGGCTCTTTCCAGAGAAATTTTGGTAATCCCTGATCTAATGGGAAGGAAAGAACTACTATTAAACCAAATTCGTTTTGCAGATGCAAGAAAAAGTTCCAAGCAAACATGGCAGGTGAAATAGTTTATATATACAAACTTGAAACTGAGACAACAATGGAGGAAGGTCAACTTCATTACCCAGCCACCTTGAGAGTACCTTTAAATGTCATCAATCAGAATGTGCCTTGCATGACTTGCAGGGGCTCATTATAAATTACAGCACACGGGCCCCTGACACAATCTAGGGAGTGTAACAGGGCTCTGGTGACGTAACATGATAAAGGAGATTTCTTTGTAGAGCTCTACATGGCACAGAGCTGGAGAATTTCCAGGAAATTTAATTTCTAGAGTGCCACCTTTGACTATTCCAGACAGTTCCATCCAAGCACTGAACATCTTTGAAGAAAATTTTATCTTCTGGAAATGCTTGTCACTGGGTGTCATCCTCAAAAATATAAATTTGAAGCTATTTTTTTCCAAGGAGACAGACTAAATCCAGGATGTAGATTTTCCAATTAGACTCTTTTTAAACATCTGTTGGTAGGCTGCATTTAACATTAGTTATTTGTGCAAAGCACAATTTGATTAGACTGTCTGAAACCAAGCCAAAGTCTGCAAAATAATAGCTCAATTAAATCCTGCTTTGCTTTCATTTGTCTTACATTTTCCTGAATGTGATACTGTTGCAAATAATCAAGTAAACCAATTCCTTTCAAAATGAGAGATTTAGGTATATTTGCCTTTCTCCCTGCAAGTATATTTAATAATCCATTCCATCTTCGCTACGCTTCATTCAACGTAATCTTGACACCAAATACATGTCTGTATTTTGCCTTTAATCTCCTTTAATTTTCTATACTTATGAATTAAAGTTCTGTGCCATTAATATTATACCTTAAACAGATTAGCAAATGTCCAAAGGCAAGCACAGGGCATTAGAGTAGTCTAACTGTACCACAGGAATGTTCTGATTTTCCCTCCATACCTGGCAGGAGTCATTTCATCAACCCGAAGAAAGACTTAGGCAGGACACTGGATTTTTTTTTAATGCTGTTTTTATGGTCTTGAAATGTTTCTACAGGTTTGTGAACCTGAGACCAGTCTGAAGCCTCTTCAACTGAACCAGTATCAATCTTCTTTTCTTTTTGGCTTAGGTATTTCACTCATTCATTCAGTCACTCATTCATGAATAAGTATCTACGCTTTATGTCAGGAATGGTTCGGAATGTCACAGCGTCAAGATTTCAGATTAAGGACCAGTTCTTTGCTAGTAAGACTACCTATCATTAATTCATGTAAGATTGTGGAAGACAAGAAAAAAAGAAAGACCAGCATGGAATTTTTAGTATAGCATGACCCTTATTTGTGCCTAAAATGACACATTAAGGAAAATACTGCTCAATCAAAATAATGCTGGTAACAGTAGTTGGCAGCAGCGATGACGACAGAAGCTAAACTTTATTAAGTACTTGTTCTATGTCTTTCTAAGCTATTTACATATATTACTCAGCCAATATTCGTAACAACACCATGGGCTAAATGCTGTGATTACCGCATTTTACAGATGAAGAGCCTGATGTCCTTCCATCAATTCTGGTTACCCACAAGTTGATTACAAGCAAAAGGATAGTCCCCATTACACAGCTAAAACTTGCACTTGAAAAGTGGCCAATACCAAGTGATCTAAAATACAACTTAGAGTTTAATAGGTTATTTTCCCTTTAAAAACAGTTTTTAGGCCTTGCACGGTGGCTCACACCTGTAATCCCAACATTTTGGGAGGCCAAGGTGGGCAAATCATTTGAGGTCAGGAGTTTGAGACCACCACGGCCAACATGGTGAAGCCTCGTCTCTATTAAAAACACAAAAAGTTGTCTAGGTGTGGCGGCATGACCCTGTAATCACAGCTACTCTGGATGTTGAGGCCGGAGAATCGCTTGAACCCCTGAGGCAGAGATTTCAGTGAGCTAAGATCACATCACTACACTCCAGCCTGGGCAACGGATCCGAGACTCCATCTCAAAAAAACCAAAACAAAAAAATCCTGCCAGCCACGGTGGCTCACACCTGTAATCCCCGCACTTTGGGGGGCTGAGGCTGACTGATCACCTGAGGTCAGGAGATCGAGACCAGCCTGACCGACATGGTGAAACCTGATCTCTACTAAAAATACAAATATTAGCCAGGCATGGTGGTGCATGCCTGTAATCCAAGCTACTCTCGAGGCTGAGGCAAGAGAATCGCTTGAACCCAGGAGGCAGAGGTTGGGGTGAGCCGAAATCGTACCATTACACTCCAGCCTGGGCGACAGATCAAGACTCCATCTCAAAAAAAAAAAAAAAAAACCCACAGTTTTTACATATGCATTTTTCACGTATTCATCAGTTAATCTTCACACTGCCTTAGTTAGGTGAGGTTACCAGCCACATTCTCTAGATAAGAAAGCAGAAATACAGCAAGGTTAAGCTACTTTTCCAAGGTCACACAGGATTAAAGGTGGTACCAGGACTATAACCTGCCAATCAGACACCAGAGGCTATGTTATTAATCACAAAGTGATGCTGCCTCCTCCCCCAACATATTCTGACATATCAATCTCCAAAACTCAACCATCCTGCTGAGTTTGTATGGAAGTCCAGTGCAAAAGATCCTGTGGTTTTAAAAGACAAATCACATTTCAGATCTGATCAAGAAGAGATATGGTTTTAGGATAAGAATGCAATTTGCCCAGTCCCATGTAAAGTTAATGGGGAAAAACACAAAGCATATGTTTAATTTTAGGCAACATTTCAATAGTTACCACAGACTCTATCAGGCTTCCCAGAGAAAAAGAATCCCAAGTACCTCTCCACTCTGATACATGATCAGCATAGACTATGGTCAGATTAAGTCTATGGCAAGCTTGGCAAACAGAAGGTGCATATAGCACTACTCCCATCTCCAATGCCCATGGCAGACATACCTAATCAGTCCTGGTACTCTTCAGAGCCCATCCTAGACCCACAGTCCTTCAAACAGCACTTTAGGTAGAGCCACTTTGTATCCTCATCAAAGTTGGTAGTCACAACAAAACCTCTTTGCTGCGTAATTCTATGTGGTTCAGACTCTTACTCTGTTTCTGGAATAAATAGCAATTCCTTTACGCTCTCAAACAAAGAACAAACCAGACGTAATTTCACTGATGTCTTATTAAAAGCAATTTCATTAGGTCTGAGAAAGCAGCTCTCCCAGGAGTCAAGGGAGTGTCTGGCCCTAGGGTCCTACAGTCAGAGGAGATCAGAAGAAACCTTCTAATGGGCAGCGGTAGATACCAATGGAAAAGAAGCATGTGGTCACATGGTGGATAACTTAGGACTGGGAAAGCCCTTCACATCACGTGGTTTTCAGTTTCTTTTTGAAGAAAGCAGACAAAGATATTCTCCTGAAATTAAACTCACACACAATTTCATCACCAAAGGTCTTCTTTCTAAACAGCAGGCAACAGAGCAGACAGTATCTGCAATTCTGGATTTTGGGGACTCTGAAATGTTATCAAATGGACGGCACTTTTATCTAGCTCCTTTCAAAGAGAAAGATGACTCTGAATTCATGACTCTCTCCCCTCTCCCTGGTCAGAAGGCTATAACCTTCTTCTTGGGACAGCTAATTTAATGCAAAGCTGGAATGCTAAGAAACCAGATGAAGGCAGCAGGATGGAGCCATGGTATCATACATAACGGTTCTGAAGAGCAGAGAGTGACATGGCGTTCGAGGAGAGGTGATAAGCACTTGGTAGGAGGTGAGATATGCATGAAAAACAGAAAATTCTTTGTGGGGAAGGGGAGAAGGGTTGGAAAAAGTCTTTGCCAAGACCCAAGCATGTGGCACGTGGAAGGACAGCTCTAGAATAAGATGGCAGCAGGGGACACACAGAATAAAGAACAGACAGAAGATACCAGCGGAAGGAAAAATGGCAGATGTGAGGATGAATAACATGCTGAGGACGAAGGAAATTTCTAAGTCAGTGAAGTGATGACTCACATGACTCTGACTAATAAGACCTGGGAACAAAAGGGATCTGCTGGATTAGAGATACTGAAATTCATGTGATGGCGAGCTAAGAGAGAACCACAGGTAGGCACTTAGGAGTACAACAGGTCTGGGGGCACTCACATGTATGGAGGTTGCAGAACAAGCACTCAGTCCAGATGCACTGAAATTCAAGGGGATCAAAGAAACTGAACTCAGGGGAAAGAGTGAACTTGGGTTCCAGAAATGAATTGGTAAACAGAAAGAAAATAGCATGGGCTAGGCGCAGTGGCTCACACCTGTCACCCGAGAACTTTGGGAGGCCAAGTCAGGCGGATTACCTGAGCTCAGGAGTTCGATACCAGCCTGGTCAATAGAGTAAAACCCCGTCTCTACTAAAAAAATTAGCCAAGTGTGGTGGCACGCACCTGCAGTCCTAGCTACTTGGGAGGCTGAGGCAGGAGAATCACTTCAACCTGGGAGGTGGAGGCTGCAGTGAGCAGAGGGCAATAGAGTGAGACTCCATCTCAAAAATAAATAAATAAATAAACAAACAAATCTCATTTTTAAAAAAAGAAACAAAGAAAATAGCATGGAGGCCAGGGTGTACTGATTTGAAGACGTTTAAAAGATGGTAATTTCCAAAAAGACAAGTTAGCTCATGCAATGCATTACTAAGGAGGCCAGACAGGTTAGAAGGATGGAGACATGGCCACTGAGTTTAGTGACAATAAAATTCAAGAAAATTATGAGGAGAAAAGCCAGACTTGAGAGGAGTTTAGGAAAGACTGAAAAAAAATCCCACGTGGAAGCAGCAGGCACAATATTCTGAGTCTAAAAGCTTGGCAGCAGAAGGAGCTAGAGGAGAGTAGCTGGGAAGGATCGAGTCATCCAAAGTTTTGGAACTACCCATTTAAACTCCACGTTTACCATGAACACCGCTAAATGTTGAGCTCTGTCTGCTTGAATATTTACCAAAGTTCTTCAATGGGATGTAATGTAAAGGGACAAGGGCTGGCGCTCTTTGCCCAATTGTGTCCAGCAGCTTTAAATTCTACTGCTTAAGTAGTTAAAAATCTGTTCTTTTGTTGAAGGAAAGAACTTATGAATAGAAGGCAGCAACCCCAGACCCTTTAGAAATGACTAGTATTCAGTCCCTGTAATTTACTGGGCAATAATTTCAAACTCAAACAATCCCAACAGCAAGGTGGCTGAAGTCCACCAGAAGTTCAAAATGGGATATGTTCTCTTTAAAATTTTGAGAGCGACTAAATATGACAACCATCTGATGTATGAAAATTATTCACAACCAAAAACAGACAGTCTGGAAATAGCCGGGATGACTTCATTTAGACAGAATTACCCAAATCTGTTTCTAATATACACAGTACACATAATAAATTTTTACAATATGACAAGGAAAACAAACTTAATAAAAGTTCCCGATCTTTTGTTACACAAGCATGCTATATCCATGCTATGTTTATAATAGTTTGCTCATGATATCACAGCTCAGTAACAAAGGCTCAAGCAATACAAAAACAGTTACTAGGCATGACATCAGCTCACAACTACCGTAATTACACCGGTACACAAATTTCCCAAACTGTACATTTTCCAAACTGCTTCTCAATTTCAACGGCTGCCTTTAGACAATTACTTGCAGAGCTGTGTGCAGGCTTTGAGTAATACCCGTCTTTCTTCTCTTTCCCAAGCGTCATTTCCCTTTAGAAAGTGCGTATTTCAATTATAAGCACTATTCTTCAAATATGCCCATCAACAAATATCCAAATTAGGAGGCGGTATGGTCTGGTGATTAGGGAGGAGCATTAAGCATCAGCAACTCTGACTCCATTCCTTTTGCTTTCCCTGTTTGCTGGGCCCAGGTGGTGGCACAGGGAAAGGCTGTAGAGTGTAATGGATGAAAGCATAGACTCTTGAGGCAGACCGTGTGGGCTAGAATCCCAGCTCTGCCACTTATCAGCTGTATGGCCTGGGACAAGTTAACTTCTCTGTGCTCCACTTTCCTCCCCTGTGAAATGGGAATAATAGTAGAACTTACCCCATATGGTGGTTGTACAGTAGTTGGCTCCTAGAAAGTACTATACAGTATTTACTATTTAATATAACTATTATCTTTCTGGGACTCAGTTTCCTGTTTGAAAACCTGGCATAAATTAACCTGACTTAGGGTAAACTGTTTAATTTTTCCAATGTCAGGGTAGAGGGATTGCAGCCCGGTCACATTATCTCAAGATAGTGAAGTTCAATGAGTAAAGTTTGAATGAATGAATGCATGCATGTATGAATGAATGAATGAATGAATGAAAATACAGGTCTTCAAAATAACCAATAGTTACAGAAGTGAAAAACATTATACCGTGGAAATTGGGCTTCATCCTATTTTCTCTAATGTCTTACTTTCGTGTTTCTGCGATGAATGTTGATAAGTATCTCCAACCCAATTAAAATAATAAGTGCAGGGAAAAAAGATATTGCCTTGTGATTTCAGAAGTGTATTTCTCTAAGGACCAAACTTTTCGAGCCCATCCTATATGCACAACCTCTGTCTCACTGTGCTGTGCGGTCAGCTGGCTTTCCTGACCGGGCAGCGTGCCAGGGGAGCCCGACTACCCCCATTGTCACTTCTGGTCCATGGTATTGCACCAAATGCTGTTATTCTAGGCTCCAGGAAATTTTCTAACCACTGGACAGGGTCCAATGCTGTGTGCTAATGAGTTTCAGACTGGAGGACTTCACTGTGCATGTGTCAGAAAAGTGCCACGGTTTATTGCAAGGTGGGGGGAGGGAAGAAAAGACACACAAAAAGAAAGAAAAAAACAGTAGTTAAAAAATGCTGGCTACTCAAATTGACAGGGAACATGACCTCCGCACTTCAGCAGAAATTCTTGCAGACTTAGAAAATAAAGGAGTTTGCTTTTATCGCACACTGTGAGACTCATATGGAAAAATGGAAAACACTACATCACTTGACCTCAGAGTGCCCCCTTTCAACCACAGACGAATATTGTGTACAAAAATTCTAAATCAACTTAAGATGTTCCAAAAAAAAAAAAGAGAGAGAGGCTTTAATTTTCTGCATTAGACTTGATTATCACTATATTGTTTCTAAGATTTTGCTTAGAAGATTCACACAGGAAAAAGACAGAAAATTCCAGGAACTGTATTTTGCCACTTTGGGGATAACGATGTAGTTGTCTCTAACGGGTGGGCACAGCATGGTCTACACTCCCATTGCAATGGAGACTACTGAGCAAGGCTGGCTCGCCCAGGCCTGAAAGTCACTCTAGACTGAAATCATGATTATTTGCTTACATTAACAGAACATCAAAACCAATTTTAAACAACTTAAGGCAACTTGAGCCATCTTTGCTTGGTGATTCACTGCCATAGGAAACCAAGAAGCTCTTTTCTCCCTTCAAGGCAACCAATAGGCTTGATAGCAAGACTTCTCATTATGGGATCACAGCCTATCCAAGAAGCAGCTGCCCTTCTGCTGCTGTTGCTGCTGCTTTTATTTTTTTTGTTAAGAAGAATCGCTTCTTAGGAGAGTGTAACTCAAGAACTTTGGAGTAATGAGATTACATTTCAATTTTTTTTTTCTTTTGCCATACGTAGTCCTGGGGACTTTAAAAATCCAATTCTTTCACATCCTCGAACTGTCATCAACATTTTTTCAGATGGTGTCAATAAAATTGATTGCTTGCAGTTCTGAATTCTGTTCTGCACATGGAAACAATATAATTTATTTTTAAGTATTTTCGATAGAGATGGAAGGAGAAATGGAACCTCAGGAAACCCATTCACAACATTTGGGGACAGATGGGAGGGGGCAAATCCAAAGCAAAGTAAATGTCCTGAACATTACTGTACTCTGGAAACTTCGACAAAACATCCTGATATATAAACGCTAAACCTAACTGTTGTGCTGACTGATACGTCTTCCTGTCAGATATGAATGATGTTTCTGAAACATTAATATGTTCATTAAATTCTAACTCTCTGTACTTAAAATATTCTCTACTTTAGCTCAGAGGCATCTTGACAGCTTTGTTGTAATCATATATGTGAAGCCCCTAGTCTACACAGTTGTAGGGATGCCTCATACCTACAACCAATCTGTTGCTTTTACAAGTTTAATCTAGGTATTAAGCAGCTGATTGTGGAATCACGTTGCTTCGACATCTTCAACTCAGCTGTATATCACAGAAACCACAATGGGTGGTGACAGACTCCCATGATGCCTAGCAACCGTACATGCCTCTAACTCCCTAATCTGTGATACTACAAAATACAGCTTGCGTTTTTTTTTTCTTCCCTCTTTCCCTGAAGCACAAGTGGACGACCAGCAAGGGTCCGATGGTGTTATTCCTAATTACCTTTTTTTTCACTCTTGATCCTGTGGCTCTCATAATTAGTTACCTGGGGCTGCAATCCAATTTGAAGTGATGACAAGAAAGTGATCCATGAAAAAGTAATAAGTTAAATCCAATTTCAGCCTTCCTCTAATTAAATGCACATGGAACTAATGACTCCAACCCTAGCATTTTAGTGATAATGGTAATTAGCGAGGTGGGAGTCACTCTCTTTTTCAACACTGAAGGTGTAAACCACAAGGTAAAATGGCAGGAGCACTCTTAATTACATGTGTCATTTTGTCAGCAATTTACACATTTTTGACCAGTCAAGTATGTTTTTTCCCCTGTCCCTCTCCACCTCCAAGCCCCAACAATGATTATAACATACCAGTCCATGTTCCAAACACATGGACGCTCATAGGAGCACTTCAGACTTGAAAATAAGTAACTTTTCTTTGCTGTTGTTGATCATTTCTCTCTCTCTCTCTCTCTCTCTCTCTCACACACACACACACACACACACACATGCACAGAGACACACACAGACACAAAAAGATACACTTAGGGTAATTATGCAGATCTGAGTCCTCTTAATTGAAATCCAGATATTTACAGTGGAACTTTTTGTTGGTTTCAGCTTTTTGCTTATAATATGGAAAAGAGAGTAATTTACTTATTTATGGAAAATATGACACTCAGTAGGTGCTGAGTAAACACACATAAAAAGAGAGGCAATATTGAACCTCTTGATGGCATACTGGTTATCTGTGTTTCTAAAAAACCTGGCTTCTCATCCTGGTGCTGTGACTATCTTTGTGCTGTGTATCAAGTCAGTTAAGCTCTCTGTTTCCATTTTCCTCATCCATTAAATGGTTGAAGGGCAGTGTCTATACTACAGAGCAGCTAAGGGGCTGGCCCACGTTCAGCACTGACTAAACATTTATCATCTAACACACTTTGCATGTGGTGGCAAGGACATGATTACATATAAAATATTAGCATCACGTTTGCATTTAAATCTTAGATACATTTAAACAAGTGATTACATAATTAAATGTCCAAACTAAGATACTTTTTTTTTTCTTTAATAGCAATGGAGTCCTGCTATGTTGCTCAGACTGGTCTCAAACTCCTGAGCTCAAGCGATCCTCTGGGCTTGGCCTCCTTAGTAGCTGAGATATGGTGCACACTGTTGCAGCTGCACCTGGTTCAAATAGAGAATTTTTTTTTTTTTTTTTTTTTTTTAGATAGGGTCTCGCTCAGTCACCCAGGCTAGAGTGCAGTGGCACCATCATGGCTCACTGCAGCCTCAACCTCCTGGGCTCATTCAATCCTCCCACCTCAGCTACCAGAGTAGCTGGGAATACAGGGATCAGGTTCAGCTAATATTTTTGTATTCCTTGTAGAGATGGGGTTTTGCCATGTTGCTCAAGCTGGTCTCTAACACCTGGATTCAAGTGATCTGCCCGCTTCAGCCTCCCAAAATGCTGGGATTACTGGTATGAGAGTCACTGCACCTGGGGATACTTTCCAGAGTGAGAATTATGAATAAACACAACCAATCAATAGCCATGGAGTGGGCTGTCATAGGCAGACTGGGACCCAGGGCCACCTATATACAGCTGAAGTTGAAATACCAAAAACAAACTAACTCATTATATTGCAACTTACACCAGAATTTTGGAAGCAAGGACAAAATAGGCTATTAAAAAAAAAAAAAATCTTAAACCAGGAGTACGAGCCTGGAGCCCAAGGTGAACTTCTTGAGGTTCATGACATCTCTAAGTCTGGATGTGACATTTTGTGTACATGTGCATTTTTCTGGGAGGAGGAGTAACTGTTTCTATCATATTTGTAAGGGTGCATGCAATCAGAAAGACTAAGAACTATTTATAAAATATTTGTTAGATTATTTCTTATCAAGACTTATTTTTAAGGTTTTGGGATTCTCCAATGTCATGCGATAATAGTAACATCTTAAAGGTATCAAAATTTCAACGCATTATATCAATTTAAAAAGCTAGGGATGCCAATTCTAGACAATGTTAACTCTAGACATAAAAACAAGTTTGCCTCCTTCTCCTAAATTATCCTTACTAATCAGTGCATAGGACTATTTCTTAAGGGTCAGTATTTCAAAACTATTCCATTTCACTAACAACAACATAAAATTGTAGTTTCCTTTACAGGTTTCCTCTTGCCATTTTATTCTTTAGTGAATAACGTGGAAATGAGATGAACTACTAAGATTATATGTAGCATTAATGCAAAGCAAAAATGCTGCCTAAAGCATGTTTTATATAACTGCAAATAAAAATGCTAAAAAAAAAAAACCAGACACCTGCTGAATCTTGTATTTTAACCTCTTCCACCTAAAGCAAGGATCCACATAATCATTCTGAGCTTCCAAGTGGACTAAAGGGCTGGCCTTAAAGTGGGTTTCACCATCTTTCCTTCCAGTGAAATGGCCTTCTGAGTAAGGGGCTCGCACATGACATCACCTTGGAAGGAAGGGGATGGGCAGGAGGGAAAACTATCAGATGACTGATTTCAGGTTCAAATTCTTTATAGAGGGCCCGAAACTGGTGTGCTTTCCACTGCAGGCAACACACAAAGTTTACTTTCTTTCCTAACTTTAATGCTGCCAGAATACACATGTACTTTTACTTTCTTAGGAGAAAATGTGTCATTTGATTTCCTTCCAGTTTATGTACTCGTGCCAACAACCAAAATGCTTAAAGAACCAAAATGAATTAGTACCCAGAAACAGTGGTCAAAGTTTCTAAATTTGATCAATAAAATTGCTCATCTACTCACAAATTAATCTTCAGCCAGTAAAGTTACACATTTTTGAGGTTATGAGTACACCTGCACTGTTAAGCGTTTATTTCACTTGTTTAAGCAGTCTTCAGAAATATATAAATATTTATAAAAGAGAGCCTAGCCTGGGCGTGGCGGTTCATGCCTATAATCCTAGCACTTTGGGAGGCCAAGACGGGCAGATCACCTGAGGTCAGAAGTTCAAGACCAGTGTGATCAACATGGCGAAACTCCGTCTCTACTAAAAATATGAAAATTAGCTGGGCATGGTGGTGCATGCCTGTTGTCCCAGCTACTCTGGAGGCTAAGGCAGGAGAATGACTTGAACCTGGGAGGCGGACGTTGTAGTGAGCCAGTATCACGCCACTGCACTCTGGCCTGGGCGAAAGAGTGAGACTCCGTCTCAAAAAAACAAACCAACCAACAAACAAAAAGCCTACTATTTTTACTCATCTGTAATTTTCTTTTTGCAGCAAACCTTGTTAATTTGTTTATAACTCATAAACCTCCTGAAGGCAGGGTCTGTCTCTTCAATAGTTCTGTATCCTATGAACACTAGCACAAAGCCCAGCTTGCTTTGGAAATGTTCACCAACTTGCATTCAATTAATTCAGATCATTCTGATTCTGAATTTATGATGGGGCCAATTTTCAATTTTCATTGGTGTCATTCATAAAAAAATTTGCAAAGCAAATGAACAGAATAAGTAAAAAGATAATTTTGGTTACTAAGTAGAATATTTCTCAAGAACTTCAGAAGCAATATCTATGCCCGATTAATGCCTTCATTAATAAACCATATCACCCAAGAAGGTGACCTGCTCAGATTTGGTTCAGTATGTGGATCAGCAAAGAGTGTCATTTCTCTCTTATTTACTCTCATCTCCTGAAATTAGAACAAATTGGTGATGTTTGACTACATTTTATGATCTCCATCGAGTAACCACTTATAGCCTCCTCTAACTTTCCATTTTCTTTTGTTTGTATCATCAGCCTGTGAAACCAGAGAGCGCTGCCAAACACAAAGCAGGGAAGTGTGAGATATGCTTAAAATATGAGTCACAGTATATTTGGGGATTTGGGTTTCTTTTTTTTTCCCCCTCAAGCTATCAGCAGATCAAATCCTTCTTCCCTGTCAAGCCTTCCTCTATGCAGAAGATCTGAAATTTGCTAAAATCGGTCTCTCAGTGTAGTTATGAAGGGTGAGAAGATCAGAGATGAGCACTGTTAAGATTTGCTGTAGGATTTCCCTTTCATTTCAGAGCCACTCCGGCAGAGATGCCTCAGCGAGGATGCAGTATGGCAAGATATATTTAAATATGAAGGTTATTCCTTCTGTGAATCACCAAGTCTATACGCGTATTTTTATAATGAGGTAATATACCATGTGGCCTAGGATAGTAATTTCTCCTCTCTGTTTGTGGAAGGCCAGCCAACCTAATAAAGCATACTGAATGTGCATGACCTATCAGGCAGCTGAGGGGTCCTTCAGCAATTGTCTGTGATACACACACACACACACACACACCAGTCCATCAACCATTTAGATTTTTTTCCCCTTGGCCAACTCTTAAAGCTGGTCTAAATTCTCTGCTTGTCAACTCCTCTACTTGGGGGGTAGGGAAAAACTCAAGACATCTTCTTTAGCAAAACCAGCATTCAAGATTACCCCTTCTCCCCCCACTTTTTATACAGACTGAAGTGCTCAGCAGAATGTGTGAGGTTGGTTTTGACACTGTCCTTGCCAAGAAAAACGAAGCCCTCTGTATCATACTCTTCTGCATGGTGGCTAAAAACCCTGCAACAGGCAAGAAGAAAAAGAGCCCTCAAAAGGAAATCCCCTGAAACTTTACTTCTTATATTTAGCCCTCAAGGAACTTCATTCAACTTGGAAAAGAAGTTACCTAAAAATGCCATATGTTTTTAAAAAGCAAGTATGAGGGAAAATAATTCTACCATAAAAAAATCACAAACGATATTCAATACTGAAGAGCAGTGCGATCAGACAGATTGTGTATGTGTGTATTTTTTTATTATCTCTAACCAAAGCTCTACTATGTGTAAGATTTTTTCCCCCAATAATATATTTTCATTTTCCCAATGCACTTGAGGTCTGATGAATTCAAGAGGACTCGGGGTATTTTTAAGGCTGTGAGAGCTCCAAGAGGGAGGCAAAAAGAATGGACCATCATTTGAATCACTGAGTGACAGGCTGGGCTAACTCCCTGTATACATTAATAAATTAGAATTTTAATTGTGTCTCTGTCCACAGGAGATGCCCCGGTACTTTAATATGTACCAACAATTGGCTATGTTATGGAATCTGCAATGTGGCCTCTGCTGCTGACCTCTGAAACACAATTCCCAGTCTGACTATGGAAACTGTTCAGTTTGATCCTTTCAACTTATTTGAATCCTGACAAATAAGCTCACAGCTGAAAGGTCAACATAGTCATATTTCATCCTCCAGAGCTGTTCTTAAGACATCTGCACAACAAAGCACTCCTCATAGCACCTGACATGGTCCCTCAATGGCACTGTACCTCATTAAAAATGTCCCCTGCATAAGCACGTATTCCAAGGCACATGGTCCGATGATGGTTTACCAAATAAGTGTTTACAGAAGAGTTAGTACACAAGGCGCATTGTCAACTTTTCCAGTAAAGTGTCATTATAGTGCTGAAATCTCTCTGGAAAGTGACAGTCTCCCAAGTACATATAGAAGAACTAGAACTTGTTGGTCAAGGTCAGTTTGATCTTTGCGGATAATTTGGGAACAGGTTGTGGTTCACCCTGACCTCTGAAAAGTCAACACAAGCTAGAATTTAGGTTGACCTCATCATCCAATTAATTGGCACCAAGTTATACACCTATCAGCCACTGCTTACAGATTCTGTCCCCTCCTGTGATGGGGTGCCCATCTTCAGCTATGAATGTAGTCTGAACCGCTTAGGACCAGGGTGTCAAGTGCCCTCTCTGAAATATAAGCATGAAGACCCTGATTCAAGTTTCTTAGAAATCTCTATTACAATTTTGTACTTTGAGTCAAAAATCCAAATTAGATTTTTTTTTTTTTTTGAGATGGAGTTTTGCTCTTGTTGCCCAGGCTGGAGTGCAGTGGTGTGATCTTGACTTACTGTAACCTCTACCTCCCGGGTTCAAGTGATTCTCCTGCCTCAGCCTCCTGAGTAACTGGGACTGCAGGCACCTGCCACCACACCTGGCTAATTTTTATATTTTTGGTAGAGATGGGGTTTCACCATGTTGGCCAGGCTGCCTGCTGACCTGAAGTGATCCACCTACCTCAACCTCCCAAAGCGCTGGGATTACAGGCATGAGCCACCGTGCCCAGCCCAAATTAGATTTTTAGAAACTTACTGCTTCTTCCACTCCATTAAACCCTTGCCTTCAATGTGTCTGAAATCAGAAGTTGCTAGAACAACCTTTTTTGTTATCTTTACATAAAAATTTCTTCCCATTTAAAAATTATTGACTTAGAAACATTCTCAACATATCTACTGAAGAATAGGGTATATCTTATAATCATTACAAGCTATAATATTAAAAGTACCACATCCTCCTCAGGCCAAGTCATAATTCCTGATTCCATTGACATTCCGGGATAAATCACGGTGTGTTGCATCCTGTGCATTGCAGGACATTTGGCAACACCCCTGACCTGTACCTACTGGATGCCAGCAACACCTCTGCCCTGCTAGTTATGGCAAACAAAAATGTCTCTAATGTTGCCCATTGTCCCCAGGGGTGGCAGGGGGTGAGGTGCACAAAATCTTCCCTATTGAGGATAACTACACTAAAGCAAGGTGTGTGTCTGTGTGTGTTTATCCCATTTCTAGACCCAACATGAGAGAATGTGGTGATGATTCTGAGTACCATGAACTTTTCTCATTGGTAACCGACACTGCCTGTTAGCAACTCAACACTTACAAGTCCTCATCCTTCTATTATATTCACTCATCAGGAGATCTTACTCCTGACAATGAAACTTTTGGGCAAATACATGTTTTCCCCAAAATGTTATACTTTGCTGGTGAACCAAAAATACACTTTTCCGCTGAAGATTTTCTTACATGATTTGCAATTCTCAACACAATCCACTCCTGAACTGCTTATCAGTTATCCCAAAGGGTATAATGTCAATTTAAAAAGAAAAAGAATTGTTACCTGAAGAGCTGGTTGTTTGTCATTCCTCTTGGGAGATTTTAATCCACTAACTTGCTGTTGCTGTTGCTGCTGAAGAAGGAGCTGTCTTGCCACCTGAAGTGCCTGGAAGGAAAAACAGAAGAAAATCCTTTGCATTACTGCACAGGTTCAGGGGACTCTTCATGAAAAAAGGATTCCAGGAAGCGCACTTTGGGACTGGGTCCTGACTTTCCTTTTTTCCTGGCAAACGAAACAGCAAACAAAACTTCCCACCAGTCTTAGTTGGAAAACTTTCCAGAATCTGTTTGCATTTCCCTTGACTGGGCCAACTTCATCCATAGTTCTACAGGCATCTAAGCAGACATTTTATTACATTTTATTCCTACCAAAGACCTGACATGAAATTTAACACCATGAGTGATTAGGACTCTGCAGAAGGACGACAGAGAAACCAGGAGAGACCCCGGCAAAGAAGAAAACTTGGGAGACACTACAGGGCCCCTTTCAGGGGCACCTTCATCCTCCCCCAATTCTGGGGTAAATGTGGGGACTCAAGTTGAAAGTAATACTTTCACTCCATCTGAATCCAAATAAAGAGAAAGAACTAAGTGGTAGACCACAAGAAGAATATACACTGTGGGTTGGGCTATCTAGGAAGGAAGATGAAACAGATGGGACATACCTAGGATGACCCTGACATTGACCTAGAATTTGAGAGGAAAATTTGGTAAATCTGACCTCTAGTCATCTTAAAAAGCTATCTTAAGATGACCTCAAGTCATCTTGAAAAGGGCTATCTAGGAAGGAAGATGAAACAGATGAGACATACCTAGGATGAGCCTGACCTTGACCTAGAATGCAGAGAGGAAAATATGGCAAATCTGGCCTCTAGTCACCTTAAATGGGAATATTATATATCTCTGAACAAAACTGGGTATGTTTATTACAAATGACTCTTTCAAGTTTACAATATGGGATGGTTTTTCCCTAAAGGTACACATTAGGGAGGTAGTATGAGTTGGAGATAAAGCAAGAAGAAAACAGAAGACTTCTCCAAAATGTTTAACTTATGACTGACAAATCTTTTTAAAAGTTCAAGTAGGCTGGGCACAGTGACTCATGCCTGTAATCCCAGCACTTTGGGAAGCCGAAGTGGGTGGATCACTCGAAGGAGTTCGAGATCAGTCTGGCCAACATGGTGAAACCCCTTCTCTATTAAAAAGTCAAAAAATTAGCTGGGCGTGGTAGCACGAGCCTGTAGTCCCCGCTACTTGGGAGGCTGAGGCAGGGGAATCACTTGAACCGGGGAAGCGGAGGTTGCAGTGAGCCGAGATCGCACCACTGCACTCCAGCCTGGCAACAGAGCAAGATTCTGTATGTGTATGTATATATATTATATATAATATATTATATATAATATATATATATAATATATATAATATGTTATATATATTATATATATATTACATATATATATTATATAATATATTATATATATTATATATGTGTGTGTATATGTGTGTATATATTTTGTATACATATATATTTTATATACATATATATTTATTACATATATATTTATTACATATATACATATATTATATATGTATATATACATATTTATACATATATACATATATATTTATTTTTATATACATATATATTTGTTACATATATATGTGTATATAATTTTTATATGTATATATAAAAATTAGCTGGGCATGGTGGCAGATGCCTGTAATCCCAGCTACTCCAGAGGCTGAGGCAGGAGAATCGCTTGAACCTGGAAGGTGGAAGTAGCGGTGAGTCGAGATCACGCCACTGCATTTCAGCCTGGGTAACAGAGTAAGCTCCCATCTCGAAAAATAAAATAAAATAAAAGTTCAAGTAAAAAGGAAAAAACAATGTCATCAATAAAACCCCATGAAGACATTTACTGCCAAGGAATTAAGAACAGGAATAATGGGTAGCCACGCACCTTTCCAAAGATAGCAGAGGGATCAGCGACAGAAAACTGAAGTTTGCAGATATTGTGCTAGAAAGTCATATGAAAAGTTGGGTTACTTGAGAACCAAGAAAGTACACATGGCAGAGATGTCCAGAATATTCATTAAATGATGTGCTTAGAGTTTAGAGACAAAATGAGCCTTCTTGAATATTACATCAATAATTTCTATATGGTAACCAAATTGTTTATGTATCAAAGAAGAGGCACACATAGATGTAAGAGAATGCATCAAAAAGACCTGAGGCTATAGTCTTAGAAACTTAGCATAATGGACTTATGACGGTAGTGTGTTCCTTAAGAAGGAACAGGTGCTTCATTTATATAAGAAAATAACATGTATAATTACAAGAAAAGTTACAGGGGCAATGGTGGAATGAAAGAGAGGTAAGAGCGCCTAGGTGTCCCTGTGGATTGAACTCAGAAGAAAGAGAAAACAGAGTGGGTCAAGAGGATTCATGGTCATGAGCAAACACCTAAAAATGTGGAATGTGCAAAACAGTACTTCACCTGAAAGGACAAGCTCACTGAACTGCATTCATAACTATAGTTGTAACAAAGGATATTTTTAAGACACTGTGTAAGGTTGAGGGGCGCCTTTGTGTTTAAGAGGGGCAAAGGAAAGCTAAGAAACAGAAGCACTGATAGATGAATGACAAAGAAAGGAGCATGGGAAAGTGGAACCCTGCTATCCCACCTCCCTACTGCATCCACTCCCATGTCCCAGGGAGGCTTCTGCCTACTCAACTCACCACGACCAGCCCTTCAGCTGTAACGTACGGGCTAGTTCATCTGTGAAGGGAGAGACAGATTCGACAAAGCCTCCCTGGAAGAGCCTCGAGAAAAGGGGCTGTCTGAGTGGGGCATCTGGAAGCCAAGGCGTCTGGGAGAGTTGCCTGAGACTCCAGCCTGCTGGCTCAGGGAGGATTCACCATCACTGGACTCCGGGTTTCCTTGTCTCCTTGGAGACGCTCAGTACATGCGTAGGTGTAAAAGTGGGCAGAGTGAAGATTTCATTTATATCATATAAGAAAAATAGTCCCCTTTGCAAGGTGTCTGCAGGAGCAAAAGCCTCTCCTCCTACTATATATGTTCCCTTAGCTATTTCACATGAAGGTTTTATGGCTTTTTAATGTAGAAAAGGGAACTGTTATATATTTTAAGTGCTATCATCAGAGTTCTCAGAGTAATAGACTGATCAGCAAAGAAGGGTTTGGTTGTTAGTTGGAAAGGCAGAGAAAGGGACTATAGACAGTGCAGAGAAAAATATGGTGGGAAAGAGGAGAAAGGTTACATACATTTAACACTAAAATAAAGCAAGCAAAGAAAAACAAAGTAATGAAGACCCCCGATAACTTACCACATTTCACCAAACACTGGGAGAACAGATACTCAGTTTTTAAACAGCCAAGTCTCAGAGAAGCTATAGTCAACTCTTCACTTCAGCAAAGTGTCTCTAAGAAAAACATTCACAGGAAACTATTCTTTCCTCTTTTTTGGAGGGAGTCTTGCTCTGTCACCCAGACTGGAATGCAGTGGCATGATCTTGGCTCACTGCAACCTCCACCTCCTTGGTTCAAGCAATTCTCCTGCCTCAGCCTCCTGAGTAGCTGGGACGACAGGCGCCAGCCACCATGCCTGGCTAGTTTTTATATTTTTAGTAAAGACAGGGTTTTGCCATGTTGGCCAGGCTGGTCTCATACTCCTGACCTCAGGTGATCCACCCATCTCGGCCTCCCAACGTACTAAGATTACAGGCATGAGCCACCACGGCCGGCCATCACACTATTCTTACAGGAGCATGGTTTCATCAATGTACATAAGCAAAAGAAACTATAGAACTTTAAGTTTTCAACACATGCTTACTGAGCTGGTTCTACAGAATGATCATGTATTTCAATACAAGCTACTGGAATCCTCAGATTTATCTTTCTGGTTGGAAGGGGGTAAAAAAGTCATGTATAATATTTTTTTTCAGACCCAACACAGGGTACATGAACTTAAATAATCATATTGTAAACCCCAGCTTCTTCATAGCATTTCATACAGAGGCCCACTAAAGATGACAATCCAAGATAAAAGCATGGGGGAAAGGGCTTGCAAACTTGTATGAACCCAAGGGAAACTGTAGCTGACCTACTGAACAGAGAACACCCTAAGATAAAGATGTGCACACTGGCTTCCAGATTTCAGCTCCCAAATGAATAAACACAGGTAAAATAACTTTAAATATTTGGGATGGAGAGATAACACTAGTACAGAAAATAATTCATTTTGATATGAATTATCCCACAATAATTCCCCAGCTTTATCCTGAGTATGTTAACAGAGTAGGAGCAAATTATTATCCATATCCTCCCCAAATTAAAATCCATTTAAAAATTGCCTTAGGTCTCAGCAGGAGTTTTAAAACCCAACTGAACAGAACTTATAACACGCTTTGAAATCAACCACTAAAATGTGTTTTCTGTTCTAATTTCCATGATATATAAATCACTGTGGTCTAGATTTTAAATTATTACATCCAAGAAGAGGCAATAAATCCTTAGTGTGTAAGACTATGTATCTGGGCATTACAATACACATCTCTGGCATCTATAGTTTGTAAAAAACTAAAAAGTGCTAACTACAATGCTCATTGTTGATCAGTGGAAAATGTGGAATGACTGATGGGATTCTTTTTGGAAACTATGTCAGGACCTGTGTTCACCATGTTTCCTGTAGATGATGACTCGACAGCCATTTTTACCTGTTACGTGCATCAGCACAGATTATGTCCTTCATCTCAGACTCCACTGCCTAAACCCCAGAGATAATCTTCTTTTTTTAAATTTTTTTTCTGAGGCAGAGTCTCACTCTGTTACCCAGGTTGAAGTGCAGCAGCACAATCACGGCTCACTATAGCCTTGACCTCCTGGGCTCCAGCAATCCTCCCACCTCAGCCTCCTGAGGAGCTGGGACTACAGGCATGAGCCACCACACCCAGCTGATGTTTTCATTTTTGTAGAGACTGGTCTCACTGTGTTGCCCCAGCTGTTCTCAAACTCCCGGGCTCAAGCAATCCTTCTACTTTGGCCTCAAGCAATCCTCCCACTTTGGCCTCTCAAAGTGTTGGGATTACAGGTGTGAGCCACTGCTCCCAGCCAGAGATTATCTTTATTCCAATACAGTTGAGCGAGAATGGATTTTTCTTTATAACAATATCTTAATCACAATTGCAGAAAAGTCCCTTAGGATATACTGTTTGAAGATAAAATTAGATTCTCTGGATACAGAATAATGTGTGTGGATATGTGTTTGTATGTACGGGGGAGGAAGGGGGGGTGAAGGAGGAAGGAGAGGTCAAGCAGCAGAAAGAGAGGCAGAAAGGATATGAATAAATGAAAGAATTTCTCTTTTAAAAAGCAAGGATCAACTCTGACTCAAGTTCCAGATCAACTGCTAATGTAAACAACTTAAAAGGTCCAATCCCATCTCTGGAGACCTTTTGCTCTTGGTGGCGGTTCCTGGGCTGGGTTGAGTCAACACTTCCTTTGTAATAGATGTGACAATTGCCTGGCACTGGATACCCTGGTGCTGTATTTTCACGCTAGGCTTGGGTTACAGTAAAGACACAGTTTGAGGATGTCAGAGTGGAGGCAAATGATAAAACCAGGCACTTAGACTCCCAGTTGCATGCATTCACATTTATTTTCCTTCAAGTTAAAATAAATGGCTAAGCTACAAGAAGAAGCAGGGGGCGGGCATGTACCGCTTTCACCTGTGGATTGACTAGTCTCCATCTATGCCCGGATGTGCACAAGGGGTTGGAACTGCCTGATGGCTGGCATGTCATGGTCCACGGCCAGCTCTGAGCATGCAGACAGAGCCAGTGAGATGGCCCTCTGGCTGCTGGCTTGGGAGGCCATGTTTTCATACTAACTGGGACCCTGGGCATTTTTGACACACCTTCCATTTCATTGGTCCAAGATGACTTCATTCTCATCAGTGCCTTCACATTCTTAGTAAATAAGTGCCATCTGTTATTTACAAATTATGTTTTACATAAGCATGTTTACAACTTCTGAGCTATTTACATTCTAAGATCATAGCAGGTGCTTATATTTTAGGGGCTAGGTAATTCTATGTTTAGCATGTTTATCAAGGTAGCCGATGTTCAAAAACATGTCTACCATATTTTAAGAAACATCAACAAGTTTATATAAAATATGGTTTGAACAGGCATGCACACATACATAAAGCAAGCTGGTAGAAGGAGAAAATCTTTATAAAAATTTTTGCATAACACACTTGGTGACAGGGTCTGAGAGAAGCACTGACACATGGAGGTCTTCAAAAAATATGACTAACTGGAAAGTTTTTAGTCACGGGTCAGCAAACTATAGCCCGTGGACCAAATGCAGTGTATCACCTGTTTCGTATGATCTGTCCTATATGAGCTCATGAGATAAGAATGGTTTTTACTTATTTAAATGGTTGACAAAAAACATAAGATTATACTATGACATGTGAAAGTTATATGGTATTCAAATTTTGGTATTCGCCAATAAAGTTTTATCGGAACACAGTCAAGCTCATTCCCTTATATATCATCTCTGGCTACTTTTGTGCTACAAAACAGAGTCAAGGACTTTTGACAGAGACCACATGGCCCTTGATCCCTAAAATATTTCTTCACTGGCTCTTTACTCGAAAAGTCTGTCAATCCCCGTCTTAGGTTGCTATCCGTATTCTGAGATCCACAAAGATTTCACTGGACAGAATCGTACATAAACACATCTTTCAATTAGTTTCCCAAAATAAATTTAGAGTTTGGCCAAGGAGCAAGAACATTATTAATTAGCTGTTCTTTAAGCTCAAATTCAATGTTGACGTTCTAAAAAGGAAATACATCCATGTGCTCCTCGATCTGAAACTGTTTAAAACTTGTCTCAAACTTTGAAGATGTGTTTCTTCTGGTAGGTAACTGACAGCAGTTCAGATCGATGTGAGATCCTGAGCACCCACAGAACGAAGACAGCAAGCACCTTATTGACGGCCAGTCGAGAGTTGGTTATTTCCTGTCTGCCCTGAGAAGTTGTCCCATTTCCAGCTTGAAAGGATGGTCTGAGTCAGCCATCCTTCTTCTAATTTCTTTTCCTAGACTCTCCCCACCCCTCAAGATCAAACCTGTTTTTCAGATAATTTCAGGGGCTAATCAACAGTCACTGCATATGGGGGTGGGAGGAAAAGCTCATAAAAAAAGAAAACCAGCAAGGGAAGATTAGTAGGAAAGGAGTCATGTTCTCTCCTCTGTTTCTCAACCTCTACATACTCTTTCAGTCCCTCTAGAGAGCTTGGTTCCCCTAAACTAGTTTGCTATCTTTGTTCAACCCCAGCAACCAAAGCGCTGATCATTTAACATAATCTGACAATCATTCTGTAGCAAGACTGGGGACTGAGTATGCAAGGAAACTTCATCACCTCCTTGCTTTAGACACAGCAATCACTGCAGTGCAGAAAGGAATTAAGGCTTGTGAGTGACTTAAAAAAAAAGAAAAAAGAAAAAGAAATGATAGTGGCTTGTAGAACTGGGAAGTATTCATACAGAATCAAGAGTATTCCAAAGCAACGGGTTCTTCGAAAAAACTTTTCTAACTTTATTTTACACATGGAGCACTTGGTTATAACAACACAATGGTAAGCTAATCTCATAGAGGGATTCTGGTGAGTGAAAATATTAGATGCTCAAAGAAAGATTCCCATTCTAGTGACTGTGTAAATATTAGATACACAAGGGAAGAAAGAAACCACTGCAATAAATCATCGAGTCAGATTATTGGCATCGTAAATAAAAAACAAAACACATTCCCCAGCAAAACTTACAGGGGGTAATGACCATTCACAGAGAGCCTTTGACAGTCTCTTTGTACCAGTCACTGCTCAATCTCTTCTATGATACTACAAGTAAGGGTGTGGACTCTGAACATTCATTGGTAGTAGATTCACTTAACTTAACCCCCAAAAGCAGGTGCAGTAGACAGCAAAGTCTTACATTAACTGGGGTACACTGAATTTGAATCAGTGGCTGAGAAAGGAAAGGCTCTATGTAGCATCATCCATACTCCGAGTTACAATAGCTGGACAAATTATCCTATGCTTATAGAGCATTTCATAACAGCTAATATTTAGGTTGGACACTTTGCATGGATTTTAAAAAGTGTTCCAGTCTTTGCAAATAAGTTTATGAGACAATTTCAAGACAGCAGGGAGAAAAATCAGAGCAGAGACAACTTCTTACTTACGGCACTCTAATGTTCTGTGTTTGAGTTAAAATGGAAAGGGACAAGAAACAGAAAAGTCACTGTTCTCTATGGTCGTCATTGTCCTAACTGCAGAGGAGTTACAGTCATGGGTCATGGGCAGTGTCATCTCTGTGTGGGGAAGGTGGGGGAGAGGTGAGGCCAGGCCAAAGCACCCCCTCCAGTACTCAGACCACTTTATTACCCCACAGCAGCCCAAACCTCTCTTCTAGATCTACTTCCGTTGTTAGGTTTCACATATACTTACAGACATGATTTTATATTCTTTAAGCTACACGTAAGGGTGGTTATCACTGCTATGATGCCTATTACGTATATTCCTTGCTTGTCTTTTACTTTAACATTTAACAAATACTGCAAAGGTAGGTTTGGGAGTTGTACTTTTTGTTTCTTTTAAAGTCACCAATGTATTTGAGTATATTTTCTTGGGGAGGAAAACGTGGCAAATCTTTTCTTTCTTTCTTTCTTTTAGGTGGCAAATCTTCCTTCCTTCCTTCTTTTTTTTTTTCTTTCAGGTGGCAAATCTCTTTCTTTCCTTCTCTCTCTCTCTCTCTCTCTCTCTCTCTCTTTCTTTCTTTCACTGGGATGAAGGAGAACAGAATTGTGCAACTGGTACCCGTACCACGTCATGATTTGCCATCATTAGTGATATGAGCTCAAATGCCATCCCATGCAGCAACTATAGGAGACACGGACACAGAGAAATGCTGGAAGGCTCTAGAGAGGAGGTGGCATTCTGCTACAAACCCCACTGTCAACGCAAGCACAGAAGGGCGTCAGCAAACCCTGTATCCAATTGTAATTATGAGTAACACTTTTTCTTCAAAGGCATGTACAGGATACTTCCTACCTAGCAAGGTAAATGATAGGATTTTCACCACACACACACACACACACACACACACACACACACACACACAAGGATATCTATGGTCCTCTTGCAAAATTAGGTATAGTAAGTTTAATGACTACAGTTAGGAAGTCTGTTTGAAGTCTTCTGGAAGAGCTAAAAAAAAACAACAAAAAAAACTATCATCACACTCCTACTCCCATTAACATAGGGCCCTATAACCACCTTGCTGAGACACTGGCTGGCTGCTCCTCTTGGAGCCAGTGCCAGACGCTGAATCACTATACCAAGTCTCCAGCACCTGAGTTGTCTTTGGAGGGATTCCATTCAAGCAGTGCCCAAGCCTGAGCCTGTTTAGCTCATGAGAGTTGACAAGATCACAGCCTAGGATGCTATGACTGTCGGCAACATTAGCATTGCAATGAAGTAAAACAGGAGTGAAGTTTATTAGAAAACGTCTAAAATGTTAAGTTGGATGCTGTATCAAACTCTTTTTGCCCTCTAAGACTAGATTGTGTTTAAAAATAAATAAGTTGGCCCCATCCTCCAGACTCCCAAAATAGAAAAAAATCGGGGTCAAATGCAAGGATAAATGAATCAAAAGCCTCTATTAACTCACTGTATTTAACCCACTGTTTTTAGCAATTGCCTTTTATGAGGGTGCAGCTCAGCAACTCTCATTATGAATAATTCAGATTCACATCTTTTCGTACCTCAGAATGAGACTTGCTAATTTTGAAGCTTGTGGAAGAATCTAACTAGAATTATGCTCAAAATAATGGAGGATTTTCCATGATTTTACTAGTAACACTGAACTTAGTTCTTGCTCAAACAAATATGGTGCTGTATTCCTTTTTTTCTTATACTATAAGTCACACATACTTGGGATGCCCTAAGAGGCAATTAACACCTATGAATGCTTTGCTTCACAAAGTACCTTCCTTTTCTTGCCTGAATTTGGGCAAAGAAGCAAAGAGTAAAAATGATTTAGAAGCAACACTCCAACAGAGATAGAAGACAAAGAAAAAAACAGAAATGGGAATATAGGAAAGGCTCAAACAAGATTAATAATCCAAAATGTGGAACTACTCTCTATTGGCCAAATATTAGGATTGGGGTGGGGATCCTAATATTCTCCATTTATTTACTCTCCTTAAAGCAGTTATTTTGAATAGCTAAGATTACATCTTAGCTGAATAACAATTTAAGAAACAAGGAGCAGCTAGAAACATAGGGACAAGTGTAGCATAACTTCCCTACATTTAAGACACTAGATGAAAACACTGTATTGAATTATTCACTATGAACTGTGCTAGTTAGCTGCTCTCTACACGAATTTCATTTCTTGGTCCCAACTTTTCTAAGGGAAGTTGGGGAAAGTTTTACAACTCTTGATTCAAAATGGGCAAACAAAGACAGATTGTGAAATTCAGTGACTTGTCCAAGGTCACAAGTCTAGTGGCTAGGATGGAAAAACAAAAACAAACAAACATTGTCTCATGAGAACTTGATATTCACAGCGTACCAAGGTCACTGATTAGACCAAAGATGGCCGCGGGTAATCTTGGCAAATGGCTATGCAGTCCTACGGAGGTAAAAATGCATGAGTGACTGTAGGCACCTTTGCCTCCAGAATGAAGGGAAAGGTCTTTTCTCAGTGTCACACCTTCTAACTTTAATTTCCCTTCTTTTCCCTACACAAAAGACGTGCTTTCTTCAACCAGATCTTTCCATTCCCAGGACCCTGTGAGCCATCACCACATCTACAAGTCTGCCCTCTCTGTTCTCTGCCCACATTTACGGCATCCAAGTATCTTCTTCATCTAAATTCACCCTTTCCCTGAAAACTCTGTTTGCAATCCAATTCCTTCAAGCAGCAGTGTCCCCTGATATCCTCAGACCCAAGGGACCAGCCCTGCTTCTGAATCCTTGTAGCAGTATCCTGTGTTTCTATTGTGGTGACGGCAAACTCCAAGCAGGCGGACAGGAAGGAATTAACAAGCCCAGCTATCTCTGTTCTCTCGCACGCTGTGTTTTCACCTCTCTGGTTATCTGAACTCATCCATCTTCTCTTGGAATAGTGATGTTGTCCCCATCATACCTTGATTCTCAGCTCTTCCTCAATCTGGGCAAGTCCCTCGTTCTTTGGTTCAGCTAGGCCAAGGTTGAATTTTTTTCAAAAGGAACTTTTCATAAAGCAAATAATAGAAAAGCAGAGCTAAGAGAGCACAGGTCTTTTTCTTTTTTCCCCAAATTTCACTCAAGTCCAGCCACAGTTAATGTCTCTGGACACCTGTATCTTACACCTCACCTCCATCTAAGTGAGATCTCTTCCCCTGACCCACTCGGCGTGGCCTTTAGGTCCAGTGGGATTTCTAGCTCTTGCTTTTAACCCATTGTAGACTCTTGCTCTCTGCTATAAATACATTCTTCTTTTTTGGTGGAGGTGGTATGGGTGCTAAATTACTGTGTTATTAAACCTGCCCTGGTCCCTGGTTACTGGGGATAAGGAAGGTAATTAAAAGTTGTAATTTTTGTAGTGTTTATTGCCAGACAAGTACTAAAGTGCAGACTCATTATATCATTTATTTTTCATAATTCTTTGAGGTAAATTATACCCAGTTAACAGATGAGGGAGAGAGAGAGGGAGGGAGGGGGCCAAGGGTGAAAAAACGAACTATTGGGTACTGTGCTCAGTACCTGGGTGTTGGGACATCCCCAAACTCAGCATCATGCAATATACTCAGGTAACAAATCTGCACATGTACCCCCCTGAATTTAAAATTACATCTTTTAAAAAAAGAAATAATACAGAGGGACTCCATATATCCATTATCTAGTTCTTCACAAATATTTCAAAACAAACTATTTCTGTTTGTGTATACCTGCATAATCCTTTGATAGGCCCAACCTGAAAAGAATTTCTTCCCTGTAAATACAGTTTTTGCCTTCTCGGCAGTCGTATGCTTACAATTTTTTTTTTCCTTTCTGGAGAGAAAAAAAATTCTGGAGAATTCTTGGAAAAAAATAATATTTTAAAAATCCCCAAATAAAAATACCAGAATTGCTTACTATGAATACATTGTTTAAAGTATTTAAAATAATTATAATAGGTAAAGTATTTTACCAACTCCAAAATATTTGTGTTATTTATTATGCAAGGCATATAAAAATGTTTAAAATATCACTATTACAATTGATACTTATAATACAGCATGATGCATGCAAGTGTGTGGTGCACACATTATGTTTGTGTTACTTTAACTTGTAGATCATAAATTGTGTGTCTCAAAAAAAAAAAAAAGAAACACAAGAACAGAGAGGTTAAATTTTAAAGATTATGTAAAATATGTAGGTAAAGTCCTTAGCACAGCGTCTGAAACATGATAGTTACTCAGTAAATGGAAACTAAAACTATTACTATATGTATAACATACTGCCCCAGGCATAAGAAAATATATTTTCTCAATGGAAAGCAAAGATTCCTTTTTCCCAGTGATCTCAAACCATTGGTTGTCCTCTTTATAGAAACACTAACAAAAATTGCAGCATCCTCTCTTGAACCCAAAGGGATCTAAGGCAGTCAACTTTAACTGTACAAAAAGCAAACTGAGGACGTGAAGAGTAAGTGGTTTATCGGCAGTCACACAGATGACATGCAGCTGAGAATCCTGGCTCTTTCCAATGCCAAAGGTGCTTGAGCAAATATGACCCTTTCTGACTCTTACCAAACATTCACCCATGCCTTGCCAATTCTCAATACAGGAATGGCTGCCTAAGAGGCCAAATACTGAGCTAGGAGGAGATGATGATACTGGTGGTGATATTACCAATGAAGAAAATGGTAACTAACACTGAATCCCAACTACAATTGGTTCTAAATTACTTTATATAAACTGAAAGTTTATGTAATACGGTCAAGGTCACACAGCCTGGATAGAATCCCTTTACTGTATTCAAGAATGACCCACAAATAAAAAGGCCACTAATCCGAAGATCCACGAATCTGGAGTTCTTCCATTCACCTAGAACTAGAACTACTTGCTTGACATGACAGATTAAAACAAAAATAAGTTACATATAGAAGAATATATTCAGTTAATCTAAGCCACACAAAAAGGTAACTTTGTAGTGAACTTTAAAAAGATCATATCTTATGGTGGCTACTGGTTACAGCAAAAGAAATACAGATTTGATTGGTTTGGTCGAGGAATTAGAAATACTTTCTTTGATAGAGAATTTGAAAAAAAGAAACTGTGGTCATCTGATGCACTCTTGTGCTCACAGAGTTGTGCTTGAAAAGTGACAATGATCTTTGGAACTTCCAGTAACCACAGTTTAGCATAAGGTGGAACTTGAGTCTCCAGGCCTGAAGAAATAAGGATTCTCTGGGAATTTGGGGGAATTACTGACCTTGAGAGAATCACAGAAATTACAAAGAAATAGAAGTTTGCTTTCAAAAACAATAATATATTTCTACAGAAGCGGCATACACAGTGGTTGAATGCACACCAATCACTGTGTCTGGATCTGAAGCCCAATTCCACCATTTGCTAGCTGTGTGACCTGAGACAAGTTACTTAACCTCTCTGTGTCTTAGTTCTTCCTCAATAAGAATGGGAGGAACTAAAAGTACCTATGTCAAGTTGATACATGTAAACAGCATAGTCTAGAGCCTCACATTCAGTAAGTAACAAGTGATTTTGAAAAGTGCTGTATAACTATGGATTATGAAAGTAATAAGTTGATGGTAGAAGATATGAAACATGTATACATGAAATGGGAGAATAATAAAAAAACAACAAATATGACACCGTCACCTACAATAACACATTGTAAGCATTTGGGGATATGATAGAAAAGAAATTTTCTTGGCCCAGGCACAGTGGCTCATGCCTGTAATCCCAACATTTTGGGAGGCTGAGGCAGGTGGACCGCTTGAGCCCAGGAGTTGGAGACCAGCCCAGGCAACACGGCAAAACTCCTCTTTACTAAAAATACAAAAATTAGCCAGGTGTGGTGGTGCACACCTGTAGTCTCAGCTACTTGGGAGGATAAGGCACGAGAATCCCTTGAAGCCAGGAAGCAGAGGCTGCAGTGAGCTAAGATCGTGCCACTGTACTCCACCCTGGGTAACAGCGCAAGACTCTGTCTCAAAAAAAAAAAAAAAAAAAGAAATTTTCTTAAGCAAAACTGGAATCATTCTGTATGGTCTTTTAAAAATTACCTTTTGAAATTAAAAGCATATTTTGAATAAAGATTTTTTTCAAATCAATTTCTATATTCAGGTTCCAACAAACAAACAGTATCAGGAGCCAAACAACCCAAACACCTACACCCTGCTGTGGCGTTTTCAGGAAAAGCTTTCAGAAAAGGACTCTGAACAGCAAATGGCACTTGCCTGATTTTCACAGTGTGCTTTAGAAACCTAGGAAGGAGGCCCACGGCACTCCAGAATTTCAGAATCACACAGTCCCATACCAGGCTAACAGCATGCTTCAATCCTTTTGCCCCCAAAGCATGTAACTACAGAACAACCGCTGACTTAACTTTGCAGAGCCCATAAGCAGTACTGTATCTGTTTCTTCACAAAGAGCAAACTAACTTGACTTTTGTGGACGTTAAATTGCCAACATCATATTGAGTTAAAGAGAAACAAAACAAAAATCAGAAGTTTCAGCCCATGCTGTATCGTTAAAAAAATACATCCTTTGACCCTAAATAGATTAAAATTGAGCACAATTAGTCTTTACCACCTCCTCCCTCCCACCACCACCACCATCACACACTAGCTATATTTTCCAGGCCAGTTTGTTCATGGTAAAACACTTTCTCATGAGACTGCCTGTGGTCAGGGCTGACTATGTCACAGGAAAAAATGCTTCTCATGATCTCCTGATCATAGCGCTTCCAGGTCTAGCCTGAGCATTAAATACAGACACACCCGGAAATTATAAACGATTTTAACAACCGGACATTTTCCCACCTCAAAAGTGGGATAATCTTTGCAGCCTACCTATGTCCCTGGGGTGTTCTAAGTATTAATAAGTTAGCATTAGTCAGGCACTTTGATTTCTACAGACAAAGGGCTCTGTATAAATGCAAAGCATGATTATCCAACCCAACTGCCTTTTGGAGAGGACAACAGAGGCGGAAAGGCCACTGTTTCCATGGTTGTCTTCTCAAGAGCAAAGCCACCTCCCAGTTATCTACCGGGCAATACTTGTGAAAGCTGCGCCGTAACTGAGCCTCTGCTGCACCATTCCCTTATATAGTCAATGAAGAGGGAATCCCTTCTGTGTGCATATTTTCAATTCACATTCCAACACAGTATAGGCAATGAAACAGATTTTCAGCTGCGATTTATAGGTCTTGATACAACTGGGCCAGTCAGTGTGCTAGAATCACCCATACCACTTCTTTAGGATATGAAGAAGCGAGGAAGCCCCTACAAAAAATCATGCTCCAGTATCTAAAGAATATGCCAGTGTGCACACCTGTATCAGTGAATGCCTACATATTAAGAATGTTTTCACAAAGCCATGCAAACCCCACCTGAGAACTAAAAAATATATAAATTTTAAATCTAAATTTAATATAGATTTGAACCTTTCCCTTGGCCTCTGCAGGAATCAATTTGAGATAATGACGACCTTGAAGATAATGAAATAGGTTACATAATATTAAAGACTAGAAGATATTTATGAGGGACACAGACAAATAAGTAGGCTCTTTGTATTACAGCACCTGCCTGACATCTTTAAAGAGAGGGGCAAAATGCTGGCCTCTGATAAATTACGTTGTACCCTAGCCACAGACTCTATGATGTACTTTCCTTTAGCTGAGCTCTTCAAGTTTAGCTCTAAACCTCACAATATAGCTTTTAACAAAACTGTAAGAGCCACTGGTTTGTCCAACGTTATTATTATTTAAAACACACACATACACCACACAGTTGAGCTACTGAGGCCGGCATTCCTAAGTGAACTGCCTAGAAAAAGCTAAACTAATGAATAAAGTAATCCTGGGAAATCCTGTCCCATAAAACCATTAGTTGCAATAGACTAATTCTCAATAAAAAGACTGGCAAATTCTCAAAAGCCTCCTGAGCCTTAAGGGTTAACTCACTCAGCTTAAAAAAAAAAGACACATATAATTTCCTTTTATCATAACACAATGCATTTATTATTTTCTGTATATCTGTTAAAGGGCATGGCTTTCAGAGTGGAAAACAAAACAGAACTTGGTCACATGTTTATTTGCTTCAGCTACTCCCTTCCCCTTCTGATAAATAATCAAACATGCCATCCAGAAAAAACAAAACCAGTGAGCTGGGAAATTTGATGGTCATCAAATAGACTTGAGATACCAAGAAAAGCAGCCCACTGTTCCCACACTGAGTTTTCGGCCCCCACACCTACACTAACATCTGAGTAAATACCTTCAGTCACTCTTTCCATTTTCCCTGCAATTACTCCTACCGTTAAACAAATTGTCCTTAAGGCAGTTGTAAACATCTTATTTTTTCTTGCAAAAGAGAACAACTTCTGAACACTGGAAAAGACATCACAGCCATAGCAATACGTGCACACACACACACACACACACACACTCTCTTATTTTATGTATTTAAATGTTTCTTCCACGAGAGGGTTGGACAACCCCAAAGCATATTTCTTTCGCTATTCTAATAGATGCTGTTTTAGACATTAAAATTTAAAAATATTTAGTCTGGGGACTAGCAAACAAGGTTCAGAGTAATAGCAATTCTCTTAAGTTCAAAAGAGCTAATTTTCCATTTCCTGTCTATTCCTTGGCCAGTATATAGTTAAAAAAATATTAACACCTGGCTTACCAATTAAACTGAAGTTGGGGGTCAGGGAAGGGGGGTGTGGAGGGAGGGGAGAGAGGCAAAAGGAGTAACTACAGACAGGAAAAGGTGGAACCTTTTTTAAAAATGTCAAACCATGTGTTTAAAAAGTAATTTCAACAGAAAGGACTACGAGAGCCGTTAGATCGCTCTTCTACTCAGAGCCAAGAGGCAGCTCAAGTCCGGGGGCTTTTCCTGCCATACTGATTATCCACAATGAAAATTTTTGTAAAGAGCCTTCCAACATCAAAGTTAACAACCATCACAGAAAGTGAGGCAGGCTTTCCCTTTCCGTCTGCAGCCCACTCTGTTTAAACAATAGTTATATGAATGAGATAATGACCGTGCGGGTTTCAGCAGTCTGACTTTTATTGGCATGAAATTGGTACAAATATTATCAAGACTGATTCACAAATGATGACGGCGTCGTGATGCAAACATCAGGGGACAATTCTGTAGATGCAGAATTATAAAGGCACCATTCCCACATTCTCTTACTACTTGTGATAACAGGAAGAAAAAGGAGGCAACACGAAACAATGTCACAGTAAGCAGAGAGAGGTTCCCATCTACATTCAGCCTATAAAACTATCCTGACACCACCCGGCTGCTTACTTAGCTGATTATATCCAAAGACATATTTGAAAGCAAGAGTGAATTAAACAAGGAGTTAGAAGGAACTGGTCTTCTCAAATCTCTAAAAAGAAAAAAGCCTCTGATGGAGAGAGGAGGGAAGGGGGAGGAAAAAAAGCAGTAAACAAGTTGGATCATCCTATTTTGCCCTTCAGAGAATGTCTGCACAAGAACGGATCCCTAGTTTAAAAGTTTAACCCAGCAAAAAATGTTTCTTTTTCTCTGGACACTTACAGAGAAAATGAAGAGTTTGGCGAAGGGAGCCCGTACTGTCTGCCTTTGGATTTCCGTCTTCTTGCTGTAGATGGGTTCTGGCTGTTTCTGCGAAGCGGGGGTTGCCGAGTGGTGAAAAAGATGTTTGAATAAACAGGAAGTACTGTGCGGCTGAAGCACACTCGAAGAGAAAACACACTGGAACATTGCCCTTTGTAGGCAACCTCAGGGAGGTTTGCCTCCACAGTAGCTGGCTGGGCTCTCACTAAATGACAAAGAAACCACAAGAATTCCTCAAGTAATTCTTCACTTTCAAAGTTGAAAGATCAGTTGGAGCTTGCAGGTAATTTTCAAAGTTGCATTTAGCACTTAAAGAAATCTATTAATGCCACACGTATCTAAACCGCTCCAGGTCTGCAAGCAGCGACACAGCACACGCAGTGCGCCCTGGCTAGACCAAGCCCTAGCCAAACACAGCTCATTCACGCAGACAAATACACACCAACAGGGTTTCGGGAAACCTGCTCTTGAGATATTTTTGTGGTGACATTTACATAGTCAGGATGCTTTAAAAAAAAAAAAAAAGAAGAAAATTCAGATTTTGCAGACTTTAGAGGATTTTGTCATACGTATTTTTAAAGAACACATTGCCCCGCATTCCAGGGATGTACCCTGGATCTGGCTTTGACAGGCTGTCCTTTACATTTTCCTTCTCCACCATCAAGCAAACTACCTGTTTATCTCCAGATGCCTAGCTTGCCTACTGGAACACTCCTTAACCCGCCCCACAATGACTATTACACAGTCCTGTCGTCTGCCACCAGAGCAACTCAACAGAGATTGCAAAGAAAAGTAAACTGCTGAAGGCACAGCAAGTCAGCTTGAAAAATAGGAGGAAGAGTTGAACAGCCATATTCAATAACAAAAAAAAAAAAAAAGAGGAAGAAAAGGAATCCTTCTGAAAATGTATTGCTCTTGTGGCAATCTTCTGCCACGGAAGCTACTGATTTGTTATTTAGCGTGGAATGCTGGACTGTCTGTCATCCAGGTGCTAATACTCGGCTAAAATAACTCATTGGGAGCTGTCAGTGGGATGTTTACATAGGCCCCAATCTTTTCTTCATAGAAGGAAATTTTTTACTGGAATTCATCTTCTTTTGATCTCACATTCAAAGCAACGGCAGCTTGATAGACATTCAAGTCTGAAAGCAAATCCAGACGCTGAAGATAAACCGCCAGAAAATGACAGGCAGAAGCATCTAAAGCTTATAAAAATGAAGAGAACAGCATGTCGCCTGAGTATTACAATAGCAGAAATCAAGAGACATATTAGGTGGAACTGATCAGCCACAAAAACAGTTCAAAAGGCAGATCATAGAAACAGAGGACTAGGCTAGAGGGAAAAAAATGGGAAAGATCTGGTTTACTGCCTCACCTCCCTCCTGAGCCTCACAGTGCTTCCACGCCTGCCTTCTCCTCTTTGGGGAGGGGTGGAGTATCCAATGCAAATGTTCCTCTCTAACTCAGCTGGTCCAGTTAGAGACCAGGAAATGATTTTCTAGCAAACCATTTTCAAGGGGCAGGAGAAAAAGGCACTCTTACCTTGCTCAGTGTCCAACACGCTGCATTTTACTACCATCCCCTGCAGCTGCTCTGCGTTGCAGTTTCAAAAGGCACACAGCCTGGGCGCCATGAAAGTGGGCGGTCAGGAAAAGCATCTCTCAACAGAAGAGCTATAAGTAGTTCGAGATGGGGCTAGAGAGCTCTAAGCAGTCCAGTTCCCTAAAATGGCTAGTTATGGAATGAACACAAATGTTCCAGCTTCAGTCACACAAATAGATGTGTTCTGTCCTGCAGATATGTAACTGCTCAACACCTAGTCACTTTTAAGCCAACTAGGGCAGTTCTATAAAGGAATTATCACAACTTTCTTAGAGACATGCAATTAAAAAAAAATAAAGCCTCTTATTTTCATTCTGCATACAATGAAATAGTAAGTCTCCTAACAATTTTGTTCTTAAAGCTGTTTGTTAACAAACACTGAATGTGAACAGGCAGCATCAGGTTAGAGGGCAACAGAATTCCACATTATAATTTAGCCTGCGGTTATTCCTGATTGCAAGCACCCTCTGGGACTGCAAAGCAAGATCTTTTGTAGCACACTTGGATTTTTAAAATTAGTACCCCTCCTTTTTTGCATAATAAACTAACACTGAAATATGGATTTAAAAAGGTACAAACCAATTTTTAAAAGCAGTAATCAGTTTAGGATTTGCCTTGTGCAAAGGAGTCCTGGGTAACTAAGTTACAAATGCAAAAAATAAAAAACAACAACAACAACAAATAACACAAACAAACAAACAAAGCCAAAACCCTATTAGATACTAACAGTATTTTTTCAAGACACCTCTGCCATGCCTATACAGCTATCAGATGTGCTAAACGTGATGGTTTTCATTTGAATTGTACTAGTTCAATCCATCAAAGTCGCCATGATTGTTCTCTAACCTTAAAAAAAAAAAAGCAAACAAACATAGTTGCTTTAAACACTTTTTCCAAACATCTCCCAACTAAATATTCCACATTGCTGTAATTGTTAGATTTACCAAAAACACAGAGAGGTTTATCGTGAAAAGCGAAATGCAATTTCCCTTATACATGATAAAATATGTTCTTCCTCTACACAGGATGCTGCCACCACTACTAAGCCGCACGGAGCAGCAACACTCCACTTCTCATGGCCATTAGAAGTCTTTTGTAAAAAATCTGCCACATATAAAGGCCTTCATTAGTATAATTAAATGACTGTTGGGTTTTTGTGATATAAACAACTTTTGATATGTCATTTAAAAACCTCATAATAACATCATTAAAGAGCCACCATTTTTAAAAGAGAAATTGTCTGCTCAGGGCCATGGAATAGTCGTCTAGCTCTGGGCCTCTTCCTCCTCTCCCTTTCAGACTTCTCCTGGACTTGAATGTCACCATAGACCTTGAATCCTTGAATGTGAAATGGCTTCACACTAATTGCTCTAATTGCTTGAAGATGTGCAGGCAGGTGAAACCTGATCCCCGTGGCCATTGTAGAGACCAAGAACAACATGAGAATGTTTACACAGTGGTTTGATTTTAATAGACAGAAGGGTTGAGTTTAAGACAGCAGAAACACAGCGAATAGGTGACCTCTTAATGTAGTCCTCCTCTAAAAAAAAAAAAAAATGGACCCAACAAAATACAATTTCACGTTATAAAGGGCAGCGTCATAAATACCACGGTTATTTGCTTGACTCTTGGAGTTGAGTACACATTACATTGCACCTGACATTTTATACCCGAAACTCTACCCCGAATATGTGTGTGTGTGATTTTTTTTTTTACTTTAAAACAAAAAAGCACTTTATGTGTCAGTCACCTTACAAACAGATTATGACTCTATGGTATATCCTAGTAAGTGCATTCATTTAAATTTTAAATTGAATATTTTTCACTGCTATAGTACTCCCTGTCCCTTAAAGGGGAAGGCTTGGGTGTCTCCTTGTTTATTTCTTTGCCTCTTCCGTCCCCACCCCCATTTATGGAATTCTTGACCCTTGTCCATTTCTTGATTGCCGTTGAAGTTGAGCCCAAACCCTCTCACTCTGGTGCTTCAGACATTTGTCTAAAGGCTTTCAGTATCTTGTTTCTTTGTTGCTGTATGGGACTGTGGTCTGCTTCCACCTAGACAGACTAAGGTGGCCATTATAGTGGCCAAAATAGTTATTCAAAAACTTTGGCTATTCTCCTTGATATTTTAATGATTTGGAATGGACACCAAGGTCCGAGGGAACGATAACTCCCCAGGGCCCTCTCTTAACAGGGCACAAATGTAACCAAGGATGGACAAGAAATACATGATAGCAAGGCCAAGATAAAAATACAGCAGCACCTACAAGGTATCATTAACAAAAGGGAACCCACAAAGGTTACGAGAACTGTTAGGTATTCAGATAGATAGGCAGGTAGGTAGGTAGGTAGACAGATAGCTCAAGGATCCAAATGTATAGGAGCATTTCATATAGAGCCAAGGAAATACTGCTAAACAGAAAAGAAATGAGACATATACTACAGTAGGAAAAAATATGGCCAAACAATGGAATTATTTTAAGGTTAAGCTGGGCAATTAAAGCCAATGATACACCTTGTAAATGAGAACAGAGAAGCATTCGGAAATACCCCATACAGCAGACAGTACTGTCTAACTGCTGCTCTGCCAAGTTATGCTATATATTAACTTCTGATGATGAAATACAAAAAGCAGCAGAAAGGGGAAAAAAGTCCTCTTAAGGCTATGAAAACTTTACCTATATAAGCTAAGTAATAAATATAGGCGCTTCCTTTCCTGGACTATTTGTCCTCCCCAAGATATTGAAAGAGAAAATAATGAAACAAAAATAACTGCATAGAACATCCCTTTGAATCACAGCCACCTCACACACATCTACAGATACTCCTACCTTGTTCTCAAAGTTATAATCCCTGGCCGGGCACGGTAGCTCACATCTATAATCTCAGCACTTTGGGAGGCCGAGACGGGTGGATCACAAGGTCAAGAGATCAAGACCATCCTGGCCAACGTGGTAAAGTCCCATCTCTAGTAGAAATACAAAAATCAGCTGGGTGTGGTGGCGCGCGCCTGTAATCTCAGCTGCTCAGGAGGCTGATGCAGGAGAATCGCTTGAACTTGGGAGGCAGAGGTTGCAGTGAGCCGAGATTGCACCACTGCACTCCAGCCTGGCGACAGAGCAAGACTCCGTCTCAAAAAAAAAAAAAAAGTTATAATCCCCTATTAAGAAGAAATGCCCTCCCCTCTGAAAAAGGAGGGGGGACCAGTATCCATTTGTACATTTAAAGGTTAAGTATAAACCAGTCCAAGCCAGTGAGAGGAACACAGAGGAGAAAAGTAAACAGGCCCCTACCCCCTACCCCCAAAATAGTTCCCCTTTGAAAGTTCTAAGCGGTGAGTGCCTGGTACCGAGGGCTGCCCTGTTCCTTGGAGGGGTCAGCAAAGCTATGCTAAACTGACAGGTTCAGTTTACAGCAGGCCAGAACTTTGTTTGGATATACTGGCCTTGTTCACCGCCAGCTTAACAACAGATGGCTAGAAAACTTTCATTATGTTGCACAGGACTGAACTGCAAACAACCCAGAAAACTGTGAAAACTTTAACTCCCTCTGAACCAATGTGCCAAACCAGTGCCTGCCCAGAGCCAGTGAACCAGCTTAGGGCCAAGGGGGCTGTGGAAGTGGTGGTTAAAATAACGCTGCCCAAGTCAATTCAAGGCACCTTTCCAGGCTCCAAAATAGCAGTGACCCACCCAAATCTCTATTTAACTCTTCAAAGGCCAGGCCGTATAAGGAGTTGCATCGACCATGCCTTCTTTACTTTTCCAAAATGTACTGTCAGAATTTCCCTCCCTTTGGAGAAAGAAAATCTTCCTCCAGACAATTCCCAATCCCCAAGCTGCCATCCTGCCTTCCCTTCTCCTGGAATTTGGGAGCACAGAACCAAATAGTCTCACCCAAACACCCAGCGTTAAATATGATTTATCTAAATCTGTTTATAATTTAAATATTCATTAAATAGATTCAATCACATGAACCCTAATATCTCCTAATGCTCCGAGACAGGTTATAAATGCACCTTCGAAGGTTTAATTCAATTGGCAATCTGAGAAGTCTTATCACTGGAAATGTGTTATTTTCATATTATTCAAGAAAGGAACAAATGTGTTTTCCACAAATGTATTTTAGAAGCTACCCTTTCCTGTTATTGAAAGAAAATTGTGTTTATTACTCCTTTAGCATAGTGTAAACTCATAAACGTCAACAGAGAGTACAAGGAAAACTGTCAACTAAATATTGTTTCCTTCACGAGCTGTTCTTCCAAGTCAATTACGCCTTTCAACTTCTGGGGCATTGTATGATAAACTGGCAGTAAAAATCATTCACATTAATATACCATGGTGCCTTGCCTGCAAAAGGTAATTAAAGAAGTAAATGACTCATAAGAATAGACATATTAGCTGCAAAATGAAAGGCAACTGAGCTGCCACATAAAAATATGTACCATTAAGATACTGCATTTTCATATTCCTGTAATCAGCTTCAGTAGACTAATGCTTATTTAATCCAGCTCTCTGCTAAGTCCATCAACAACTGTTTTTTGCTGTTTTCTCCTTGACTGAACATTATGAGAGCAGGTTTAGAATAAATACTGCAATGAGATTTTTGCATACTCAATTGAAGAACAGGTTTTTACATTTTAAAATCTATTTTTCTTTCTCTGAGAAATACAACATAAAAAAAAGATTACTGGTGGAAAAAATATATATGTATATTGCTAGTAGACATGTCCCTTTAAATGGCAGAACACTTCAGCGAAATATTTGTTTCCATATTCACTATTTCTGACCTGTACCACTATCAGCATAAGGGTGTCATGGCTCCACTTGCCAGATCTCAGCTTCCTTTATGAAGCACTCCCTTTTGTTAATAATGTCTTCCATTAGCATTAGCAGGATGAGGGCAATTTATCCTTTGGCAGGGATGGAAGGAGAAGGCAAGAAATGAGGAGGGGGTTAGCGTGTGGGGGTGGGAGAGTATCTCAGACATGCCTAGTGGCCTCTGAGTCCTTTTCCTTCCAGGGTGTTAGCTACCTGACTGGATAAACCCTGCTCAAAGAGAAGTGAATTGACCCTCAAAATAACTGCTCTATTTTCCAATCTCTGGCTTTCAAACTGACATTTTGCTCACTTCTCCATATCCCTTTATATTTCAGCACATCCTCGCCAGCCCAGCCAAGCCACAGCAAAACATCCTCCATGCAGTCTGAGAATTTTCAATCCACCTGCTCACTTCTCTGCTGTGGGAACCTTGATCTTAACCGATGAGATGGGTCCACCCTTAACCAGTGAGATGGGTCCACCATTTGTACTATTCATAATTTTGGGAACATTAGATGCATGAAGTTTCCTGGAGGCGAGAGAAATGCCTGTTCTGATTGTGGTAAGCAGGGCTCTTTGTTGATAACTGATGCAGCCTAAAGCTTTTGTCATTTCAGTTTGAGAGTTATAGCTTTCAGAACTCTTGCAGCTCCTCCTATGTCCAATGCCAGCAGTGAAATCCGCCTAGGATATCTGGTCTTCTATCATGTTTGTCAACAAGTCACCAGCCTTCAATAACACCTGAATGCATCTGGATGGTGCCCACCAACTTATCAAAAAACCCAAAATATAATTCTATCTAGTTTTTTTTTTGGTGCAAGACCATGGGCTTTCAATAAAGGTAAAGTTCTAGATTTCTATATAAGTTGTGCCTTATCCCCTTCCCTCCCCCTGTGAATATATAAATCTCTTTGGCTTTAAAACTGATGAGCAGCCAGCCAGGCCCTCAAGGACAGTGCAGGATGTCAGGGTGGCCCTACAAGGACCCTCCAAGATTTATGTACCTTTTCGCAGTTCTCGGAACTATGGAGAGCCTCCCAGATTTAGGCTGGATCTCTCCTTGCAATGCATTATTGCCTCAGTGTTCGAGCAGACACCACATGGAACCACAACTAATGAGCTCTAGTCCTTTTTCTAATTAAGGAACAAAGGTTCCTGTGTGCACAGAATGGTGATGCTGTCTGGAGAACACACGTGGAGGAAGAAGCGAATGCTTCTAATTGCCTGAAAATGGGATTTTTAATATTTAGGAACATAATGGGATCGGGAAATAAGAACATTTCCAACATCCTTTACAAATAAGCCTTTACAAAATATTGTTAGCTGTTAATAATACATCATTATCAAAAATGGAAAGTCATGAATACAGTGCATGTAACCTTTGTATTCACGTGAATTAACCTATGTGTACGAACACAATGATACATGAATTAGTTTTTAAAAATACATTTAAAAAAATAAAAGGCCCTTCTCTGAAAAAGAAAGGCAAGAAGGCAGCTCCTCTGAGCCTGATATTCCTCAGACCTTAGCAGATTAGGATTCAAACATGTAATTAAGAAAGATAACCCCAGTTTTTACAGTAATTAGGGGCTGTGGGAAATAGGATACTATCTCTCAAAAGTGTTACAAATATACCACACTTCAAAATAACCTGCAATGCTTGGAAAGTATACTCACTACCAAGGGCAAAGCTGCTATGCAGTGAGGGAACAGTAAATGACAGACTGGCGTTCAAGTCCATTAGCTGCTATGTGATAGGAGCACATTCACTGGCACGCGACCTGTGAAAAATCTTAGATCTCTTTAAATCTTTGAATTGGATTACTGCATTAATTCTTAAGAACTGCAATCCTTCAACCAAGTCAAATTACCCTCATTAACAATGGAAAAACTGCCTCTGCAATAAGTTTTTTAAAAAAAGATATTTATTACCTATAATCACTTTCACATACTTCACCTAGAAATATGATGAACTAATGCCAACAACTCTGAAAATGGAATCCTGGTTTCGCATATTAATTTGGGTTAAAATAAAAATACAAATGCAAGTATTTGCATGCTATTTAAAATTTTTTTCAGGTCTATAGGAAATTTTCTTGTATGATTACAACCGTCAGATAAGAAGCAAATAGCTCCATTTTACAGGAGGGGAAACTGGGGCATACATAGAGACACGGAGCCAGTTGTCTAAGCTTTGTCGGACTCACTGGGGTAACGTAGAGAGTCTCCTGGTCCTCTGTTCTGGGCTCACGCTGTTGGAATTAAATCAGAAATTCAGACTCATAATGGCACTGTAATACAATGCACTGACTTCTCTAAATCAAACTCAGTGAATTAAAAGGCAGGCAAAATAAATAAGACAGGAATACAGCTTTAAGTGTAGAAATGATAACCGCAGTAAATACTACAACAGAAGCTGCCTCAATTCTTCCATCACCACATTTGCTATTACTTTTTAACCTGCCTTGAAAATTCACTGAATTTAGAGTGGTTTTTTTTAAAAAAAGAAATGTTAATTGATCCACTCTGCCCTTGTTACTCCCTAAAATGGTCTCATCTGAAATGTGATGACAGCTTGACCGACTTTGAACAACTTTGGATACTTTATGGGAAATGAACTCTTTCTTTGAAGGCCCAGTGACTTCTGCTCCTCGGCTCTAAGGATGGTTACTGTTTTGGTTCTATTAATTCCCAACACAAGCCAGGGCAGGAGAGTCCTCATCCTAGTGAAGCCAACCAAGTGGAGACAGAGTTGAACACAGGCAAGCCAGTCTGCATTTACTGAAACAGACTTTTCTTTTTTGGAGACAGTCTTGCTCTGCTGCCCAGGCTGGAGTGCAGTGGCATGATCTCAGCTCACTGTAACCTCCACCTCCCGGATTCAAGCAATTCTCCTGCCTCAGCCTCCCGAGTAGATGGGATTATAGACCCCCACCACCATGGCCAGCTAATTTTTTGTTTGTTTGTTTGTTTGTTTTGAGACAGTCTTGCTCTGTGGCTAGGTGCCAGGCTGGAGTGCAGGGGTGCAATCTTGGCTTACTGCAACCTCCACCTCCTGGGTTCAAGCAATTCTCCTGCCTCAGCCTCTCAAGTAGCTGGGACTACAGGCACATGCCACCAGGCCCAGCTAATGTTTGTATTTTAGTAGAGATGAGGGTTTCACTATGTTGACCAGGATGGTCTTGATCTCTTGACCTCGTGATCTGCCCGTCTCAGCCTCCCCAAAGTGCTGGATTACAGGCGTGAGCTACTGCACTCGGCCAACAGACTCTTTTCATATTATGTGTTCAGGAATGGGAAAAGGTGAACAGGTAGAAGTTGCTTTCCAGACTTGATATGAATGTATACTTCCAAACAGCCACAATAAAACGCTAACTGGAGTTTATAATAAAACCCAGGGACACTACAAGTTTCCCAAGTACTCACAGTAGTTGTATGCAAAAGCTTGTTTATTTCAATTTAAAGATTTTAAACAAAGTAGTCTTTACTTAATATGATAATAAAAACCAATTAAATAGAATATCATCTCCACTGATCCCAAAATCTACTGTAACTTTTTTAAAGGCTGAGTATCCCTATGTAAAATGATAAGGATCAGAAGTGTTTTGGATTTCAGATTTTTTAGGATCTTGGAATATCTGCACACACATAGTAAGACATCTTAGAGATGGGACCCAAGTCTCACCATGACATCCGTTTATGTTTCGTATACACCTTATATACACAGAGCCTGAAGATAATCTGATATAAGACTTTTGATAATTTTGTGCATGAAACTAAGGTTTGACTGCATTTTGACTGAGATTCATCACATGAGGTCAGGTGTGGAATTTTTCACTTGTGGCATCATGTTGGCACTCATAAAGTTTCAAATTTTGAAGTACATCCGGTTTTAGATTTTCCTGTTAGGGATTTCAACCTGTAACTTCCAAAAGCTCTGTTGATAAGCTGTAAGATGAGCATTTCAATTCTGCATCAGATTTGTAGTCATAGTTAATATAGTCTAATATTAGTGAAAATAGCATTTATCAATCTCACTTTGTGTCAGGATTCATTACCCTTCCAATGACCTTTCAAGGTGGGAATTATCATGCCTATTTTACAGGGAAGGAAAACAAGGCTCAGATAGAGTGGCTGACTATCTGGCCCAATTTCATACAGCTTCTAAGTATTCAAATACTATGACTGTCTGGAGGAGAAGGTGAAGCTTAGGGGAAAATCATAGAGGAACTTTTCAAAAGAGGACTATCAGAAAGGAGAGGCATCTGTCTTGGGACATTAAAAAATCTGTCAAGAAGCCAGGCATGGTGGCATGCACCTGTAGTCCTAGCTATTTGCGAGGCCAAGGTGGGAGGATCTCTTCAGTTCAGAAGTTTGAGGCCAGCCTAGGTAACATAGTAAGACTTGGTCTCCAAGAAAAAAAAATTGCCAAGAAACTGTGATCCAAACATCAGACTGTCCATGACTTGGAAGACTCATCGCTTGGAAGGAGGCGTTTCCTTCCCAGTGACACTGCATGTTTTGAAGGATAATACAAAAATTACTCTTCTTCTTTGGCTCTACCATTTGTAGAGTCCCCTTCCCCACTTTAAAGAGCTTTGTGACTGTCAATCAGGAGCTTTTCAAACAATAAATGCTTTAGCAGTGACCTCATAATTAACTTGGTTTCACTACTCAGGCAACCTTTCAAAACAAATGTTAAAGTTAACCATTCTACAGGCACCAGAACATTAGCTTCTATTTACACATCAATTAAACACATAATCTTTGGTGTCTACTTTGTACTAAGCACTGTCTAGGCACTGGGCCTAGTAGAGGAGAACAAGACAGACCTGGCCCTTCTCTTTCTGATACTGCAGTCTAGCGGGAGATAGAGTAAGACACCAGCGATCAACAAATCCAGAAATAATTAGAGATCCACCATGAAGGAAGCCTCAGAGAGAGGCTTTACTAAAAACAACTTAACTTCTCACTTTTAACCTATTTTAGGTAAGTCCATCAAGGAATTCATCCACAAAGAGGTGATATTTAATATGAAACCCACAAGTAAAGAAGAAATCAATCAGCCAAAGAGCAGAAAGAAGGTTCAAGAAGCTGGAGCACAGAGGCTGAAAGCATGAAACAGTGCTTAAGAAATTAACTTACTGAATCGTTAGTGAAATAGAACTGTGTGGCTCAACTAATCCTATGTCTACTTCATTCTTCTTCAACCCTTTTAAGGTAAACACAAGTATACAGATTACAAATACGTTTTTAATCAAATGACTTAATAAGTACAAAATGCGTCACACTGGCCAAAAACAAAACAAAACAAAAAAACTGTGAAAACATTAAGGAATTGATGTAATTACCACAGAAAACAAATACCCTGGAGTTGGCCCTGGTTCCTGCCAGTGTGTACCATTTTTAATGCTGCAATGTTATGTAGTAGACAGAATTCTCAGGTGACCCTTACATTCCTACGCCTGGTATAACTCACCCCTTCCAGAGAGTCAATCATGCACTAATCCAGGTGCTGTGTGAAGGGATTTTTGCGGATGTAATTAAGGTCCCAAATCAGCTGACCTGAAGAAAGGTAGATTATCTGAGTGAGCATGATGGAATCACATGAGCCCTTTCAATTGGAGTTTAGAGCTCAGAGATGGAGGAAGTCAGAGATTCTGAAGCACAAGAAAGACGGATGTGCCCCCACTGGCTTCACGATGGAAGAAACCATGCGACAGGAAATGTGGGTAGACTAAACGCTGAGAGCAGCTGCAAGCTGACAGCCAGCGAGGAAGCAGGAACCTCAGTCCTACAGCCAAAAGGAACAGATTCTACCAACAACCTGGTTGAGCTTAGGGGCAGATTCTTTCCCCAAGCCTCTCAACGAGGAATCAGTGCAGCTACCACCTGCATTGCAGCCTCTCTATTCTCTGAGCAGAGACACTAGTAACACTGCACCTGGACTTCTGACCTACAGAACTATGAGCTAATCAGGAGGTGTTTAAACTGCTAAATTTGTGGCAATTTGTTATGCAACAACAAAAACTAACACATGTGGAAAAAGAGATTAAATCACATTGCGTCTAAAGTTTATAAAAGAGTTTCTCTTACTCAATGAATAAGAACTCAGATGGGAGGGAGGCGGGAAGAGAGATAAGCGGGCAGGAAAGAAAGGGCAGGGCAGGGTAGGGCTTGCATTCTAGTCCCACAAGGAACAACATGGTGACCCAGGGCAGCTCAATCACCTCTCCTCTCTGGGCCTCACTTTCCTCATCTGCAAAAAGTTGGCAGTAATAATGGATGGTGGTGAGGGACGTCTTGGGAAAACACTAAGTGAAAACAGTTTGAAAGTTTTAAAGCACAATCCAAGTTACTTTATATTCTTTCCTGGACCATTTTCCTTTGTAGCTTCCTTTTCTAATTATTTCAATTACTTATTCTAATAATGATCATGACACAAATATGGAATTATGCTCGGCTAGAAGAGAGAAGAAGCATTCTAAGCTATTGTGGATCTTCTTGGCAGCCCATGCAAAGGGTGTGGGGATACCTTACTGGGAAAAAGGGAAAGGAGGTCAGCATGTGGTCCCTGGTGAGGAAAACCCTGTCTCTCATCTTCCTTCCCCTCTTTGTTGCAGGGTCTTCTGGAAGATGAAGGCAGAGGCCTGGGTCTGAACCCTAGCTTCACTCCTGACCTTAGACAAGTGATGGAACCGTACTGCACCCAGTTTTCTCACATGTAAAATGGAAACAATAATGATATCACCTCCTAAGGCTGTTGTGAGGAGTAAGCCATTTAAGATACATAAATTAGGCTGGGCACAGTGGCTCACATATGTAATTCCAGTGCTTTGGGAGGCTGAGGCAGGAGGATCGCTTGAGCCCAGGAGTTAGAGGCCACCCTGGGCAACACTGCAAGACCCCATCTCTACAAAAAGTAAAATAAAATGCATAAAGTACACATTAAGACAGTGTGCAGCACTTTATAAGCACCGTATAAGCATTACGATGATGACTTTTACCACTGCTATGAATAGGAGCTGATTTTTATTTTCTAGAAAATCTGTTGTCCCTCCAAGGGAATTTGGAAGATGGGGCTAAGTAAACATGTAAAAGTATGTTTATAATAAGGCTTTTACTAACGCCTTTTCACAGTGCACTATAAAACCCATCTAACCTCTGATGAAAAAGAAAACCCTTCTATGCTCATGATTTTGCCACGTAATTTTACTTTTACTTGAATAGGAAAAAAAGTACACAAGTCTTAAAACCTTGGCTTATTGCTTTTTAACAAGTAGTTTGGGCAAAACCAGCAAAGAAGATTCCCCTGCTAAAAGAGCCATGAAAGGTAAGAAATTTCAGCAAGAGGGTCAGAGATAAAAGCCCTCAGAAAAAGAAGGCAAAAGAAAAACAAGACAAAGGCTGACTCCACCTCCAGAGCAGAGACTTCTCATCCTCACTAGTGTATGTACTGAACTCCCTGTGGCCTTTTTCTCAGGGCTGGAGATTGAGCAGTGGAATTAGCTCTCTCCAAACGTATAACCCAGCATGCAAGCCAGCCAAATAGGCAATGAGAGTGGTGCCATGGGAACCCTCACAAGGGCATGAAATGTCCAGGGCTGGGTGTTGTTCAGAGTTCCCAGTGCGAATGCTAGAGTCTGCACACCTGAGTTGTGAAGATGCATCTCAGTCATCTTCAGTAACATGGACTGCCAGAAGAGTGGGCAGGAGAGGTTCTTGGGCAAAGGGCTGGGTATGAGTGTGCTCTGCTAGAAAATCAAAGTGACCTGCTGGGCGCAGCGGCTCACGCCTGTAATCCCAGCACTTTGGGAGGCTGAGGTGAGCAGATCACCTGAGGTCAGGAGTTCGAGACCAGCCTGCCCAACATGGTGAAAACCCATCTCTACAAAAAATACAAAAATTAGGCAGGCATGGTGGCACTTGCCTGTAATCCCAGCTACCTGGGAGACTGAGGCAGGAGAATCACCTGAACTCAGGAGGTGGAGGTTGCAGTGAGCCAAGATCGTGCCACTGCACTCCAGCCTGGGTGACAAAGTGAGACTCTGTCTCAAAAGAAAAGAAAAGTGATCGCAAGTGTTTGGGACCTGACAGAAAGGTCTAGAAGGCTGAGAAGGAACTGGATGAATCAGAAGAGATAGGCTGGGCTTTGCAAAGCATAGGCAGCAGTCTTGACTGATTTTCTTGGGGGAGGTACAGAGTATGAATTTTAACACATGCATGGATTTGTATAATCACCAGCACAGTCAGGATACAGAAGGGCTCCATCACCCCCAAACTCTCTTTTGCCACCCTGTTGTAGTCACACCCTTCCCACCACCCCCGGCCCCGGGCAACCACTGATGGAGTCTCTATCACAGTTTTGTCTTTTCAGAAATGTCATATATAATGGAATCATATAGTATGCAATCTTTGGAGACTGGCTTCTTTTAAGTCTCTACTAAAAATACAAAAATTAGCTGGGCTGGTGGCGTACATCTGTAATCCCAGCTACTCAGGAGGCCGAGGCAGGAGAATCGCTTGAACCCGAGGGCGGAGGTTGCAGTGAGCCAAGATCGCGCCACTGCACTCCAGCCTGGGTGAAAGAGACTCCATCTCAAAAAAAAAAAGAAAAGAAAAGAAAAGAAAAGAAAAGAAGAAAGAAAAGAAGCTGCCCAGCTGTCTTCCAAGGTGGCAGCATCACTTTACGTTCCCACCAGCAATGCATGGGAGTTCACTTGCTCCACATCTTCACCTGCATTTAGAATGACCAGTAATTACTTTAGCCATATATATAGTGGTATCTCATCCTGTTTTTTTCCTTTCCCTTTCCCTATAATTTTAATTTGCATTTCCCTAATGTCTGATGATGTGGAATGGCTTTTCATGTGCTTATTTCTGGTCAAGTCTGTTGCCCCTTTTTAAACTGAGTATTCGTTTTTTTTTTTATTATAGGGTTTTGAGGGTTATTTTTATATTCTGTACACAAGTCCTTTGCTGAAGACATGATTTTAAAATATCTTCTTACAGTCAGTAGCTTGTCTTTAATCAGGGATTGTATCTGCAGTTTTGAAAGTTCTTCACACCATGTTATGGAGAAAAGTCAGAAAGGATGTTTGGACAGCAGCAACTTACTAGGAAATGAAAAATGCAACCCGGAAGCCATGGATAGGCCTAGTGCCTTGAGCGCAGAGAGAGGGAACAAACAGGGTGCTGTCATGGCACGCGGGAGCTTGGGAGAAGCAGTCCCTTCAGGGTGATGGTTTTAATGCTGTGACTAATGATGCCACGTAAAGGTGATGTCTTCCCGTCCTCTGTTTTTAGTGCCACTGAACCATCCCAGGTAATAAATCAAAGAAGCCAGGGTGGCTATTTGTGTGGCGAGATAAGGGAAATTAATTTCAATGCCCAAACATGGAACTCCTTATATTAAAAAATGACTTAGCAATACCAGTCCTTTTCATGAGAATGTCTTGGAAAACCAACACCTGGAAAATACACACACAGGGCCAATCCACTGTCTGTATTTTCATGGGAAATATTGTTGTCTCCTGAGATTGGGGGAAGTCCAAGGGGAAGAGCACTTTATGCAATGAAGAGCAAAAATAAAAATAAAAAACAAAATGCTGTTTGAGCAAAAACTGTTTGTGGACCTTCACAAAAGAAAGCATTATCATCATAAATTGCATGTAGTAGTCACACACTCAATTCTTTTAAAAACATTCATTATACTTTACAAACTACTCTAATTGTCTCGTTTTCCCCGAAATTCAGACACTTTGAGTTTAAAATGCGTAAAAGGATCAGCACTAGGACTGTGAACAAGAGCATAACTAACAATGGTGAGATTCCGAGGCGGCAACACAGCTAGAACACAGAGTTAATATCTTGGCTGAAATACTGAGCGGAAGACAAAGTGCAAGGAAAGCCTGGAGACTCCTCCCGGTCCCCAGGGGCTGCGCCCTCCTCCTGGCTCTGAGCACGGCACGGGGAACAATGTAAAGCCATCCATCACCAGCAAGCACTGCTCTACTTGCTGGCGCCAAGTGAGCAAGGTTGCTACCTGTCCAGCTTGCCTTTGAACGGTCCCCTACACAAAGCCCCTCTGTGCTCCAAGTTCAAACTAGCATTTACTCTGGATGCCTGAATTACCTGGCCTTTCAGCTGCAGCAACTGTGCCCTACCTCTAACTTGGAAAAGTCTTAGTTTAACCTTGGATCTACTGACCGTATTCTGGGTCTGCACCAAGTAGACACAATTTTCCTAGGTAACCCTCTCTTTGCTTCCCTTCTTGCCCCCTATAATCTCTTCCCTGCATAGCAGTCAGAGGGATCGTTTGAAAATGCACATCAGGTCATTTTGTTCCAAAGCATTTTGTGCTCAGGATCAAAGCCAAATTCCAAAGCCTGGCTTTCAGAGGTCTTGCCCACACCTTCCTGTCTACCTTCATCTCATGTCACCTTCACAACTGCCATAGACCTGCTGCTGCAGCCATCTTCACCATCCCCTTCCCTCTCAGGGCTGCTCCCTCTGCCAGACATGCCCTTCCTTATATCTGAACACAGCTGGAAACTGGAGCTGTTAGCTGATCTGACCACCTCAGAGGTAACATCCGCTCCACCATTAACAGCCCCCATCATTCTATTCCACTGTCCTCTCAGCAGTTTCACCATCTAAAAATATTATGCAGGCCAGGCGCAGTGACTCACACCTGTAATCCCAGCACTTTGGGAGGCCATGGCAGGTGGATCACGAGGTCAGGAGTTCGAGACCAGTCTGAACAACATAGTGAAACCCCATCTCTACTAAAAACACAAAACATTAGCCAGTTGTGGTGGTGCGCATCTGTAATCCCATGGGAGGTGTGCACCACGGAGGGAGGTGAGGCAGGAGAGGCTGAGGCAGGAGGATCATCTGAACCTGGGAGGCAGAGGTTGCAGTGAGTCAAGATCGAGCCATTGCACTCCAGCCGGGCCACAGCATGAGACTCCATCTCTCTCTCTCTCTCTCTCTCTCTCTCTATATATATATATATATATACACACACATAAACACACACATACACACACTATAAAATACATATCTATTTTATGTATTTTATATATAATATATATAACTAAATATTAAATTAAATTTATATTAAATATAATTTAAATATTTATAATATGCATATATACCATATATTATATATGTAGTACAGATATCACATATATCATAAAAACATATATATTATGCTTACTGATTTACAAATAAGTGTGAAATTTATCTCTCTCTACTGGATTGTAACTGCCCTGAAAACAGGAACGTTTTCTAGTTGGGTTCATCTTCGTCTGTAACAGTGGCTAAATCAATGTCTTGGTTAAAGAAACAGAAGAATAAATGATCATACCAAGGTAGAAGGTGCTTCCAAGATCCTAGCCTTATCTCCACTTATTTTTAAAATAGTAAAAAAAAAAAATTCTCATCATCTCAGAAGTGGGAATGCATTTTCAAATATAATTACAAAAAATTCAGGAACCATAAGGAAACATTTGATAAATAGAATTATATTAAAACCGAATATGCCTAAAACAGCATAGCAAGACAAAAGATTGCTGAAACACTAGAGAAATATTTGCATGTCAGAACCTAGAAATAAATTCTATTTTTTATGGAACATAAAATCTTATCAATAAGGAAATAAATAAAATCCAACAGAAAATTAGGTAGATAACATGAAAATACAAACGTCAGCCAGGTACGGTGGCTCATGCCTGTAATCCCAGCACTTTGGGAGGCCGAGGCAGGCGGATCACGTGAAGTCAGGAGTTCAAGACCAGGTTGTCCAACATGGTGAAACCCTGTCTCTACTAAAAGTACAAAAATTAGCCGGGCCTGGTGGCAGGCGCCTGTAATCCCAGCTACTCAGGAGGCTGAAGCAGGAGAATCGCTTGAACTCGGGAGGCAGAGACTGCAGTGAGCCGAGATCATGTCATGGCACTCCAGCCTGGGCGACAAGAGCAAGACTCCGTCTCAAAAGAAAAAAAAAAAAAAAATGTCTCAAACATTTTAAAAAGGTTATTCAATCTCACTTTTAAAGAAAACAAGCATTTATTTTACTTGTTTTCATTATATTTTTTTCTCATTTATTTCTGAATCTCATACTGAAGAATAAGCACAGGCTCCTGAATCCCAGGCAAAAACTGAAGCATGCTAAGGCAAAATAATTTAAGTGCAGCACTGTCTTCTTCCTTTGACATGCTTATTGCTTAAGTGATTATGAGCACCAGCCTCAGTTTATTTATCCGTTAAATGGGAATATAATACTGTTCTTCATTTACGACAACTTGGTGAGAATACATGTAAAGCACTATTGAATCTATGGCTATCTTTTATTATTATCCCAGGTAATACAAGGGTCACCAAACTACAGCAAATGGAAATCCTGCTTTTGCCAATCTAGCAGGAAGGCAGACATGGGTGAAGCACTCTACTGAAAAGAGAAGGTGGTGTATATAGTACGAGGAGTAAAGATAAATTGCTACACAAGTTCAAAAGGTAGGCAAGAGCAGTTCCAGTTCAGGATGTCAAAGATCTCCTAGAGGAACTGGTGTTTAAACCAGAGCTTGAAGGGTATAGACCATGTGGCTATGCCTCAGACAATGTGCTGGTACAGTTAGTCAATAATAGTTCTCCCGCAATTATTAGGCCAGGTTCTGTGTCAGGCACTGAAGACGAAGTGGGAAAGAACACAGACAGCCTCTACTCCTGGGGCATTCTGAGTTTAGTGGGAAAGAGAGTTTAATAACAAACTCGAAATTCAGCAGGAGGGCTACCTGTCTACATGGGCTATGGGAGGAAAGGCAAGTTATAAGTAACGAACAGTTCTTAGATTAAGTGCATCAATGTTTATTACGTTATGCTTTATAACTCACCAGCATGCTGTATACTGTACTTAATAGTCTAAGGTGAACTGTTTATTCGTTCCATTTTAACATCTCTAAAATTGGGATGCCTCTTAAAAGACATGAGGTAAGAAAGCATTATGTGTTAACTAGCTTGGCTGCATTTTACTTTATTACTGGTTTATAAGATAAAGCCCATACAGAAGGCCCAATGAAATATGGCATATTCTTTTTATGTATCAAGTATGCCTTTTATCAGTCAAATAAGCTCAGTATTATTTTGTGTGCTATTATAAAAAAGACAGATATGGAAAATATAGCTGATAAATACATAGATTAATTATGTCTCCACCTAATTCAGCTCATGATGTAAAATCAGATTCTGTTAAAACTAAATGCATGATTTCAACTTTGTTTTCATCCATATATGCAATCAATACATGTTTTCATCTGTATATGCAATCAATGAATGTTTTCATTCTTCTCTTTCACTCTCTCTTCTCCTTTTTCTTTTTTTGGTGGGGAGGGGAGACGGTAATGCAACAGGGTTGGAAATCATTTAACAATAAAAGCAACCATGAGAATTTACTAAAATAATTATCAACATCTATAACAATGCAAATATTTTAGTCCCTGACTAATCCAGGTAACTGGATCATCTTGATACCTGGTCTAATTTTCAAAAATAATTTGGTTCTACAAAAATCAGAGATGCCCTCCATTCGTAAGCATTAGCTTGGCAGCCTAATAGCAGGAAATTATTTTGCTAAAGCCATGGCAATTGCTTGACGCAGATTCTGATGCTCAGACTATTCTTCCTTCTTTTCCTCTCTCTCCACCCAATTTCCAAAGGAAAGCCACAGATCGGCTCTGCTGTGAGATAAGGACGAAATCAACAAGTACTAGGGAGGATGCTATTTGGATGGAGTGGGATGCCCTGGCAGTGGCAATGCATGCATCTCTATTTTCCTTTAAAGAGCAATTATGATTTAATATGGTAAAATTATATCATTAAACCTCCTCAACTGGAATAAATTCTCCTTCTGATATGCATTTAGAAAGGCAGTTCATATTCTACCCCTAAAATATATCTATTACATTTTCGTGTCTATCCGCCACTTCTCTTTTTACCATGATACTTAAGATAAGTTTCAGACAGTCTGGCAGGAGGCGAAAAAAACACAACAACCCTGAAACTCGATACTTATCTTACTCATCGAGACCTTTTTGATCTCTATGAGTGAAAATTAATCCTGAACATTCTCCGACTTCCCAAAGCACAAATTTCTAACCTCTTTTTACATTCTCTACAACAGACATTACTTATTATTACTAGAATTTCCCCTTTGTTAAAAAAAGCACTCTAATTTAAATTAATGAGTTAAGTCTACACTCAAATGAAGAAATGTCACATGCTTATTTTCCAGTTATGAATCTTTACCACAGCAGATTAGAAGTATCATTTGTAATAGAGTTTTCCTCTAGTTCAACATTAAGAATTTGGCATGGCGGTGTTGTGCTGCCTACCCCAGTACGGTCTCTTTTTTCCTCTTTTTGTATTCCCCAGGATACTGTGAAGCTAGTTGCAGTGTGTCCATCTTTCAACTTCCTAGATTGTAAGATACTTGGAATACCGGAAAGGCAAAGGGAAGGCATATGGGGGTCAAGAGTAGGCTCCAAGTCTTAAAATGATCACCAATATTTCAGCTGCTTACCTTGCTGGTTTAAGAGCACCAGGTTCAGCACCTACCACACCTGGGTGCAAATTTCTGCTTAGTCCCTTGTTACCATATGACAAAGAGCAAGTTACTTAACTCACATAAGTCTCAGTCTCCTCAAGTGTAAAATGGGAATACTGTTAAACGGAGCACAAACTTCTTTGAGAGATTAATACAGTCAAGCGCTTGTAAGGTACATGCCATGAGTGGACGTTCATGCACTTTATAGGTCTTTTATTGACCTTAGAAGGTCTTTCATTGACCTTCTTTTGTCAAAACCCAGACTCTCACCCACGGAAATTAAATTGGCAGCTTTCACTACGTGCATCAGGATTCATAACACAATAGGAAGACTGCGTAGTTCAACGTGGGAATAAGGTTGGGTTGGGGGAGCACTTGAGATTGTGGGGAAACAGGACAAAGAGATTCTGAATGCTGCCCATCTGTCTGTCTGCCCAAGACCACTAAATGTGTCCCTTCCTACTATTTTATTAAGGAGTTTGTAAAAGTAACCACTTGGGAAGAAACACAAAGAAAAATTTTGAATGCAAGGGATATAGCCATCTCTGCACTAGATAGAAAGACAGGCGTGAAGTCCAATAGTGTAGCAAAATGAACTTCCTTTAGTTGAGAGGATGCATGTCCATAACATCTTTTTTTTTTTTTTTCACAAAGTTAATGAAATAAATTCAAGTATTTTTTGGTCATACCTTGCACAGAAAACCTGCCAACAGAAATTGACATTTAGACCCATTAGGCATCTTAAGTAGCCTGCTACTCGAAAGACCTACCTTTTCCCACTGCCCTATTTTACAAACACATTTAGCTCTGTCTCCTGCTCTCCTCTCCTTCAGCAAGGCAGAGAACAATCCACGAACAGTGGTGACTAAGATGGCCCCTAATGACCATATGCTTGTATTACGGCCTTCCCTTGAGTAAGGGCAGGATCCGTGAATGGGCTGGAATACATTCCTTTGATTATGTTATGTTGTGCGGCAAAAGAGATTTTGCAGGTGTAATGTCCCTATTCAGCTGACTCTGAGTTAATCAAAAGAGGGCTTTTCCTTTGTGGGACTGGCCTAATTAGGTAAGCCCTTTCAAAGAGGGTTGGAGGCTGTTCCTGAAAACAGAGATTCTTTGGTTGGGTTGGAAGAAGCCAAGGGCTATGTTTGTGAGAGGGCCACACAGAGGAAACAGTGGGAGGTCTCCACGAGCTCGGGCCTCAGTACTCTACCTGCATGAACTGAATTCCACCAAATGAGTTTGGAAAGGGATCCCAAGCCTCAGGTGAGACCATAATCAGGCTGACCCCCTGAGTACAGATTTGTGAGACTCCAAGCAGAGGACTCAGGAAAACCAGGCCTGGCCTTTACAGAACTGTGGGATGACAGATATGCACTGTTTGAAGCTATTACCTTTGTGGTAATTTATTACACAGCAATGGAAAATGAATCAACACCTGTGAAACCTTGTATAGTATAGGACTGGGTTCCCCCAGAGGTGGGCTGAGCCCCGCCTGAGACCACTTTGCAGAGGAGGCCCCAGTGTGTGGGGGGCAACTGTGGTTCTGACAGACAGACCTGCTCCTGTGTCCTAGCTCTGTGACTTACTAGTTCTATGACCTTGAGGAAGTAACCTGACTCTCTGAGACTCTGTTTCTTTGTCTGAAAAATGGGTGTAACACCAGCGCTTACGCCACAGAGCTGTGGCAGAGATTAAGAGAGATAACACAGGCCGGGCACGGTGGCTCATGCCTGTAATCCCAGCACTCTGGGAGGCCAAGACAGGTGGATCATTAGGTCAGGAGATCCAGACCATCCTGGCTAACACAGTGAAACCTCTTCTCTAGTAAAAATACAAAAAATTAGCCGGGCGCAGTGGCATGAGCCTATAATCCCAGCTACTCTGGAGGCTGAGGCAGGAGAATCGCTTGAACCTGGGAGGCAGAGGCTGCAGTGAGCCAAGATCACACCACTGCATTCCAGCCTGAGTGACAGAGCCAGACTCTTGTCTCAAAAAAAAGGAGAGAAAGATAACACTCAGCAGGCAGTGAACCCAGGGGCTGGTACACAAGTGACCGTGATAGAAATTAGTTTTTGGTATTATTCAAATACACATTCCTGTTCACTGGCCTCAGTTTACCTATCTGCAACAACAACAAAAAAGGGTGGAGTGGAAAGGTTCTGAGCTGGCTTTCCGTTCTGACGCACTTACAGAGTCTTTGCCTAATAACTCAGCAACTCCTTGCCAAACTTTCCGTCCCTTTCCCCACCCATGCACATGGCAGGCACTCCCAAGTCACCAGCTTCCAGAGCCCCACGCTGGCCCATCTAAAGCCAGAATGCTGAACTTTGTGACTGAGTGCTTGTAACTGTTGTCACTATTCAGATAAGCACATCCTGCTTTGTGTTTACCGACCAGTTAAAGGCGCAATGGTGCAGGGCTTGCTGAAGGCGCCTCCCACACACCTGTGTCTCCCAACCCACCCACCTCCTGCAGGGCTCTCAGGAGCAGAGCTAAGGCTGGTGAACAGACCAGCAGGAATACCCCAGCGGGATGGGGAGAAGTGGCTAAAAGTTACTAGAATGCTGTCGCTGCCAAGTTTTATTTTAGCCCTCATCAATCCAAACCTTTATTCTTGAATTAAGTATTCTCCAGGGACTTTTCCAGGTCTGCAGATATTTCCTCCTAATGATTCTAGCCCAGCACCAAGCACATTTCAACTTTCTAAATGACTGGAAGGCTTTGAACTTTGACCACAGACTGTCCCCACTACCCCCTGCAATCATCTTGACCCCGCCTAAGAATTAGTACCATACTTGAAAAAAAAAGCTATTGATACATCAATGCCTTCGAATCCTCTTGGTTAAACATGGAATGACAACTGAAGATATACATCATGGAATGGCCCTGTTGTATCTGCTGGGGTGTAGGTGTGTCACATTAACCTAAAGAGGTGGATTCTAGCTTAACAAAATAAATCCACTCAAAGCTCCACTCTGATCAAAGGGAATTTTTCTCAGAGACAATCATACCTGATGAGATAGCACATCCACATCAAGAGTCAAAAGAGGCAATGGAAAAAATGACAGTAAATTGTAAATACTGTATACTTTCCTTTCTAAAGGTTTGTTTTCAGAGGCACTGCAATAAACATTAATCAATAACATTTACTGAGCCCCTACTATACACATTATGACACGTAACATACTAGGTCCATAGTGATTATATACAATTGACAGAAGGCCCTCAAACATAAAGCAAACATTTATTGTGGTCTAGATAGCATATAATCCATTTGTTCCGATATAACTCTATGGAATTTTGTTTTTCCTCTATGCATTTTTTTTGCAATTGACTAATACTAATTGAATGTATGAAGTATAATGTGATGTTTTGAGAAATATTAAATCAAGCAAATTAATATATCCATCACCTCACCTACTTATTTTTTGTGTGTGGGGGTGTGGTGAGAACATTTTAAATCTCCTCTTTCAATAATTTTGAAATATATAATACAGTATCATTAACTGCGGTCACCATGCTGCACAACTGATCACTAAAACTTCTTCCTCCTCTATCTTGGAATTTCTTGAGACTGACCCAGACTATAATGTGCCTGGGAATCAATGTATTCTTCAAGGAAAACTCTAAAACCATGACATATTTAAGCCTACTGTATGAACTAGAAAAAACATTCTAAGAGGAAGTATCTCACATATTTACCGTCAAATCGCAAGAATAGACGTCCATGGAAGGCATGATTCCTCAAGTATTCACTGGCTGTCGGTTCTTTGATTCTGTCTTCTCCTCACTGGTGGACAATACTGGGTAGAGGCAAAGAACACGGCTCTAGAGACGGGCTGCCCAGGCTCAATGACTAGCTGTGTAACCTTGGGCAAATCACCTAACCTTGCAGTGCCTCAGTCACTGCAACCATTAAATGGAGATAAGAATAGGTGTTTCCTTTTGGGGTTGTTGTGAGGATAAAGTAAGACAATTCCTGAAAACAGCACTGCCTGGTTCCCCACAGCTCTCAGGGAACATTAGCTGTCACAATTCCATTACTAGTAGCTGGAAGACGTAACAGGAGCCAAAGGGTGGTTGTTTGTTTTTTTCTTAACATCTGCAATAAGATTTCAAAATAGAAAATCTGAATTTGTCAATCTGGGGAAAATACAATCATTTAATTATAGTAATAAAATGTCTCATGTTATTACTGGAAAAATCACTGCATTATCTCTTGCCTAACCACAGTGAGGTCAGAAAGGTTTTAATTCTTTTACACAGTGAAGGAACTTAAGTTTCAGAGAATGTAAGATGCTGGGAGGCAAGACACAAACAAAGAATTGAGATTGAAACTCACGTGTGTTTCAGTCCAAAGTCCTTGTCTATATCATGACATGTATTTTTAAAGGTAACTCAGTGAACCAAAGAGAAGGCCTAGAAAATACATACAAACGGGTTCCCTCTGAAACGCAATCTTACATTTATGCCTTTAGTACAGTGCCGTCCAAAAGGAATATAATGTAAGCAACATACAGAATTTTAAATTTCTAGTAGCTGCACTTAAAAATGGTAAAATGTTACAAAATCAGTGTATGTGTAATCAACATAAAATTGTCAATGAGATATTTTGCTCTTTCAAAATACTAAGTCTTTAAAATCCAGTTTGTATTTTCCATGTCTCCATCTAGACTACCTATATTTGAAGGGCTCAAGAGCCACATGGGACCAGTGGCCACCATACTGGGCAGTACAGTGGTCGCAGCTCTTTGCAGTGACCACTCATGCTAAACAATGCTGAAAGAAATCATTAGTGCCATTTGAAAGCAACATCTAACTTTTCATCTGGCAGACCCATGATTTAGAGACAACCCAAGCCATTTGTGGTTTTTTTTTCCCTCAGCTACAATCTAACGTCACATTCTTAGTTACAAAGACTTGATATGTTCACTTCTAGTGCAGAACATTCAGCACTCATTCAGGATACTGTATCCTGCATAACTCCATGCACACATTCTTTCTTGAAATCAGTGAAAATTCCACGTGAAACAGAACTAAAATAGACAAGACAGCCCTGCAGCGCAGGTAACCATGAAGCAAATGGGCGATTTCTTTCCCCCTTGTGCTTATGGACAATCAAGGAAAACAAGCCCTTATTTGCTAAATAAAAATAGCTTTCGCCATGAACTTCTTTGGTAAGGGAGGTGGGGCTCAGTTGGGGTTCTCACTGATTGCCTCTCTGACAGCAGTCTCTCCTGCAGGGAGGACACAGCCCAGAGATGAACACTTAATTGAGAGAGAAATCAGGAGGATTGCTGAACGACTGAGTGATCTTTGAGAGCAAAGCATCACGAGGAAAAGAGGACCAGCTCCAGAAAAAAAAAAAACTTTTCTCTGAGTAACCTGGAGATCCCATGATGTATGGCTGTTGAGAATGAAGAAGAGGTCCTCTTCCTCCTTCCTTTTCTCTTTCCTTTTTCCCTCTATCACTTTCTTCCTTCATGCACTCAGCACCTACTCAGCATCTAGCACTGAGCACAGAGATGTTTAAACCATTGCCAGCCTCAAAGGCCTTAAGTCAGCCATTAACCACAACTCAGCAGTGTTTGTGCTTTAGTGGAGGGGTGCACTAAATAGGAGGAGTGGTGAAAGGCTTTCCAAAACTGAAAGAACTTAGATGAACCTGGGAGCGGGGAAAAGAGTGAGCAAAGAGAAAGATATTTTGCAGAATGAGGCTAGCGTGTGCAAAAGCATAGAGGTGTCAGAAGCCTGGAGAGTTCAGGGGGCTGCCAGAATCTGGGCTTGGAATGGTAGAGGGGAAAACAGAGGATAAGCTCTTGTCTAATGGGCAGAGGCCATAGCATGACTGGCAACTCAACACCATCCAAAGGAATTTGATTTTAGTGCCCCAAGGCTAGTTAGATATCCAGAATTTTTGAAATGGGCAAAGAAGAAGACAAAATCTCTGTGATTCTGACATGCTTCTATACACAGCAAGGAGTCCAGGAAATGAAGTAAGGTGGGATTCCTAGGCTGCTCAGGTCCACCACACCTGGACAATGATTGGTCCTGCCTGCCACACTGGGCCAGGAAGAGTGGCTGGCTAATCAAGACTGAAAAGCTGGAGAACAAGTACACATCCTGACCACGAGGTGACTAAAGAAAAGCCAGTGTCAAGGCCTAGTAAGAAGAAAGACTGCCTAGTTCAGGGGGTTCAGGAAAAGCACAAGAGAGTGGAGGAGCATACACTTCCAATGCAGAGAAGCAAAGCAGTTGATGCCACCTCGGGTTAATTAAATTAAGTGGCTTGAGGTCTGGCTCTGACCTTGGTGACAAACCACCAGGAGAATGTTGATAGAACAACCAAACAGGTATAGATTTTCAAACATGTTTTTTTAGAGTGTTGGAACACAGAATGAAAGGGGATTGCTGAGAAGGTTCAGGAGAGGGAGGGGATGGAAGAGAATATAACACAGAAAGGACTTTTCCATCTTGAATGCCTCCCAATTCGGAATGCCTTTTAAAAAATAGTCCTTTGGATCCAAGAACAAAAATCATACCAAAATATTAAAAAGAAAAGGCAGTGTGAAAAAGTTTACTCCTGAAATGCATGACTCTGCAATACAAATTAGAATGTTACCCACTCACCTGCCCCACAGAAAGGTGAAAACTAAAGTCAAATCATTAAATCTGAATATGGTTGTACAGGGGCAGAGTTGCAGAGATTTATACAACTTTTAGAACACATCATTTAACCTACTGATTAAAGAGAAGAGGAAAGGAATGCCAGTAATATCCAGCGTACTGCCCAATGTCACACTGTGAACCCACAGCATTAAGAATGTAAATCTTCTGATACCAGGTTGTTCCTTCACTTCTATTCCTGCCTTCCATGAAGAAATATTTGCTAAGATGAGCGATCACTTGAGCCCAGGAATTTGAGAGCTGGTTACAGGCTAGTGATATAAAGGTGGGCTAAGAAGCTAGTCAAGGTCTCTGTCCTTATGAAGCTTCTATTCTAAAGTGTGGAGGAAGGACAGGAGTGGTGGCTCATGCCTATAATCCCAGGACTTTGGGAGGCTGAGGCAAGCAGGTCACCTGAGGTCAGGAGTTTGAGACCAGCCAGGCCAACATGGTGAAACCTCATCTCTACCAGAAAATACAAAAATTAGCTGGGTGTGCTGGTGTGTGCCTGTAGTCCGAGCTACTGGGGAGGCTGAGGTGGGAGGATCGCTTGAGCTCAGGAGGCAAAGGTTGCAATGAGCCAAGATTGCTCCACTGCACTCCAGCCTGGGTGACAGAGTGAGACCCTGTCTCAATAAATAAAGTGTGAATGGGAAAAGTCTGGTAGTAGATAAGTAAATAAACGTGGTAACTGCAAAGACTGAGCTTGTTAGAAGATACAAGTAGGTGCTATAATAAATAGTGCCCAGGGAAAGACAAGTGCAGACAAAGTCAGGAGGCCCCTGAGCTGCCCCTCTGAGGCACTCATGCTAAGGTATGAATGACAAACACACTGACATTTAGGCAGGGGTGAGCAGGGATCATGAAACCAATGAGAGATCAGTAATTATAGCATCTTCCCTTTTCACTGCCCCCTGAATGCTCTCTGTACTAAAACTTTTCATATATGATATAGGCAACAGAGAAAGTCTTCATGTAAATAACGTAAGAGAAGTAAACCTAGAAGGACCCCAAATTAACATACAGATAAACACAGACAGAAAGGTAAAGTGATTTGACCTCTGGAATTCTCTTTCATCCTACAGACCACACTCCAAAAAAAAAAAAAAAAAAAAAACTAAGGGCCAAGCACGGTGGCTCAGACTTGTAATCCCAGCACTTTGGGAGGCCAAGGTGGGTGGATCACGAGGTCAGGAGTTGGAGGCCAACCTAGCCAGCACAGTAAAACCCCGTCTCTACTAAAAATACAAAAAAAAATTAGACAGGCGTGGTGGCATGCGCCTGTAGTCCCAGCTACTCGGGAGGCTGAGGCAGGAGAATTGCTTGAAGCCAGCAAGCAGAGGTTGCAGTGAGCTGAGATTGCGCCACTGCACTCCAGCCTGGGTGACAAAGCAAGACTCCATCACGCGCGCGCGCACACACACACACACACACACACACACACAAAGTAAATGGTGATCACAAATCCTGGTATGTTAAGTTGTCAAAGGTTGGCTTAAATGTGGAAATACACAGGTGAAAAGGGCCAGACGTGGTGGCTCACACCTGTAATCCTAGCACTTTGGGAGGCCAAGATGGCAATCACTTGAGCCCAGGAGTTTGAGACCAGCCTGGACAACATAAGGAGACCCCATCTCTACAAACAATACAAAAATGAGCTGGGCGTGGTGGTGCATGCCTTTGGTCCCAAATGCTTTGGAGGCTGAGATAGGAGGATCCCTTGAGTGGAGGAGGTCAAAGTGCAGTGAGCCATGATTGCAACACTGCACTCCAGCTTGGGTGACAGGGTGAGACCCTATCTCAAAAAAAGTTGAAAAGTACGACAATGTTAAAAGAAAAACAATGCATGAAACTCAGCAGAAATTTAGAGCAACATATAAAAAAGCTCCTTCCTGATTTCATGTTTTTAGAAAACTGTAAAAGATTGGAGAGAATTCAGGGAAGGATAAGTAAAATGATTAAGAGGATGGAAAATGGAGCCTAAGAGGAAAGGTTAAAAGGGTTACGATGGTTTAGCCTGAAAAAGAGAAGGCTAAGGGGTGACTTAATAACTGCCTTCAAGTATATGATGGGTTATTACAAGGAGATGCCAACGAGTTATTTTCTATAACCAGAGAGGACAGAGGAAATTGTCTCAAATTGCAGCAGAAGAAAGAGAGCTAGCAAGTGAATTGAGTAAGATACAAGATTAAGTTCCTTGACTGGACCCAGCTTCATCAAGGGAGGTTGGCGAATTTCTTTTCCTAGAGAGCTTTTTACACAAATAACCCATTCTCCTTGATTATAAATAGCCCTTATTGCATAGAGTGAGGTGGAGCTGAGACCAACTGACCTTCAGCAGTCCTTTCTATATTTCAACTTTCAGTTTATAAATGCAAGAAGGCTTTACTAATATTCCATTTCCTACCTTATGAGAGGTTTAAAAAAGTCAAGATCTAGTAAGATCCACATGCAATGGGTTTATCAATGACAATACTTTATCATGCAATAAAATGGATGTAGCTTTTCCACTGATTTTTTTATGACAATAAACAGAAGCAAAAGAAAAGAAGCCCTAATTAACACAGTTACGCTCATAAGAAAAATTAGCCCAAATGTAAGACACTCACAGGTCCTGATTCTGCTAAATTACAGATAAAGTGTTGAAACTGCCATGCACACGTGCTAAGCTCAAGCTGAACACAAGGATTCTGTTCACTTCCTTCAAGAAGAGGCATTTACTGCAGAAGGCTCAAGAACCAATAAAAAAGGTAATTTCACAATATCTCTGCTGTGTCCCCAATCATCAAAGGGCCGAAGGCAGCTCCATTCTCACTACACGGTGCTTGCCACCTGGCTGGTTTTCAATTGACACTGCTGTGTATGTATTTCTTTTTTTTCCCTAGCTTGGGCCTAGCGGAATTTTGTAAAACACTGCAACTCCACACTAGCGTGTTGGTCTCTGTTTGGGCTGCAATCAAAAGCAAAGGATGATTTACACTCCTAGAGATAACTGGTCTCAGCATTGGCTCTAAGTGGAGGTGAGGATTCTAAATGCCAGAGAAAATCTAAGGTAAGAGGCAGCTGGTCAGGTACCGGAAAAATTTTGGCCACTGGGCCGTTTGTTTATCTGTGGTCCTAAAAAGTGATCCTGAAGAGCAAATGCTGATAATCTTGTGAAAATCAAGTGATAAACCTCTGCTGGCACGAAGTGAAAATAGGTATTTCCACTTCAGTTTTAAAGAATTCTATAACCGTACTACCCCAAATGGTAGCAACTAGCCAGGTGTGCAGCTATTGAAATTTAAATTAATTATAGTTAAATAAGAATAAAGAGGCCAGGCAGATCACAAGGTCAGGAGACAGAAGACCATCCTGGCCAACATGGTGAAACCCCATCTCCACCAAAAATTACAAAAAAATTAGCTGGACGTGGTGGTGCACACCTGTAGTCTCAGCTACTCGAGAGGCTCAAGCAGGAGAATCTCTTGAACCCCAGGAGATGGAGGATGCAGTGAGCCAAGATTGCGCCACGGCACTCCAGCCTGGCAACAGAGCAAGACTCTATCTCAAAATAAATAAATAAATAAAAATAAAAATAAAGTATAAAGAAGTCAGTTCCTCAGTTGCACTTACCACATTTCAAGTGCTCCATAGCTACACTGGCTAGTGGTTACCTCAAGGGATTGCACAGATAAATTAACAATTCCATGACCAACGCACATTTTATTGCATCTGTTCTAGAATACTGAAGCCTGAAAGAAACGGAAAAAATCAGCTAGATAATTAACACAATGTAGAAACGAAGGCCTCCACTGAGAATGTTACTTGCTCAAATAGTTAATGATCATCTTTTCCCCAACCCCGTGTCAATGCAGACTGAACTACAGAAACCTGAGACAGGTCAGAAGTCACTGAGTCATGGGGGCCTTGGGAAACACCAAAGAGGGAAGGGACTGAACATAAGGAATTTGCCAGGTAGAAAGGGTAGAGTATAAACATATTCTAGGAATAACACATAGCATAAGCAAAGAGAAGCACTAATCACGTTTGTGGGTTTCTGACTCACACGTGCCTGACATTTTAGAAGGTCTAAGAAAACGTAGAGTAAGAATGGGAGGATAAACTGAGGCTTGCTTTCCAAGGTTCCCCTTTCAGTTCCCTATTCCTTTGTAACAAATTATCCTAAAACGCAGGAGGCTTAAAATAACAATTTGTTTTTTTCTCAAAATTCTGCGTATTGGCTGGGCTCAGCTAGGTGATTCTTTGGCTGGGGGTCATTTATGCAAATGTATCCAGCTGGTAGCTTATCTGGGCCCCCAAGATGTGAGTACCTCAGTTCTCCCTGTCTGTCTCTTTCTTTCTCTCTCAACCTCCCTCCTCTCTCTCCACATGGCCTCTCATCATTCAGCCATTTGGCCCAAGCTTCCTGACATAGCAGTGGCAAGTATGTTCCTACAGAATAAAGAGAAAGCCAGCAGGCTTGGAACTAGCACAGTGTCACTTCCACTGCATTCTATTGCCCAAAGCAAGTGAAAAGCGCTGCTGCCCAGAGTAAATGTGAGAAGGCACTTAGATTCTACCTCTTGATGAAATGAGTGGAAAAGAATGTGTGGCCACTTTTAATCCACCTGATTCCCTGCATGTCAATGAAGGGAATTTAAACTCAATTTCGTCAGAAACTGGGAGCAAGAAAATGATGCCATCAGAGTCGTGCTTTACAGAGAATAACCAAATTTTGATTAATGGAATAAACAAAAGCTGTAGATAGAGATCTGTTAGGTGCTTATAATTTTAGCATCACTTAATAATACTTTCAGATACATATATGTTCTTAACAATACATACCTGTCCTTAGACAGAATGGGGAAGTCACAAGAACCACTACAGAGATAAAAACCAACAGTGATGAGCATCTATAATTGAAGGCGCTGGAGAGAAACTGAGCGAACATTCCACATCACAGCAACTAAAAGAAGGATGCATTATTCACCCCAAAGAGAAAAGCTACCTTAGTGTAGATAAGTTTTAGTTCTGGACCAACTGAGGAAAAATCCCTGCCTGCAGTTTATGCGTAGAGTCAAAAAGAATAATGATAGCCACGGGCCGATCAAAGTAGACACCAAACATACAGTCAGATGTACCTTAAGTGCTTTTTAACCTGGTTTCAATCATCACTTACAATTTTTAAAAATTCTGCTGAACAGGTAGCTCCCGTGAATTAGAAAGTTAAACAACATTTACCATAAGCAAGCCATTATTTGGAGAGCTGAAACCATATACTAAATTACAGGGTATAAGAGATGCTTAGCTAACTGAAACCTGGCCAAAATACTAGGACAAATCCAACTAAATACTAGCTCAGAATTCTGATTAACCACTGCTTCCCACAGCCTTTGTTCCTTTATCTCTTCTGATATAAGTACTGTCCATATGATCCTCTTAGAAGTTTTATTCTGACCAAAGCGGGAGCCAGTACCATTAAGACATCCAACATTACGATGGTTGAGATTTTTTGAATAACTGCCCATTCCAATTCAATATCTATTGAGTTCCTACTATTTGCCAAGCACCAGGGATATAGCACAGAACTCAATAAACAAAGTCCCCATCTTACTGGAATTTACATTCAGCGGCAAAAGTCAAATTGATAGAGACAGGAGGCACAGAAACTCTAGGTAGACAAGGGCAGGTCCCTGGTGAAGCCCCACCTTCAAGCTGAAAAGTCTGAAACCCTCAGCCCAAAGTGAGAACTTCTATCTCTGTTTGCCTGCTCTCTCTTGTTTGACTGTTTCTGAATAATGTTTTTCTACCAATCGAATGTTGCCTTTTCCAAAATTACCTACAACCCACCCCATTCCCGATCCTGGGCCTATAAAGACCCCAAACTCAGCTGGTAGAGGAGAAAAGCTGCTGGACATCGACGAGAGGCAATCTGAGTTCAGAGATGACAGCTAGACATTGGAGAGAGGCAACTTGACTTTGGAGCGGGGAGGCAGGGACAGCTTGACTTCAAAGGAGAGCAACCTGCCCTTCCTATCCTCTTTCCAGCTCCCCTCTCTGCTGAGAGCCACTCTCATCGCTCCATAAAATTCTCCACATTCACCATCTTTCAATTCATCTGCGTGACTTCATTCTTCTTGGGCACTAAACAAGAATTGAGGACCCACCAAGTGCAGGTACCTACAAGGGCTGTCACAGTGGCCCTCTGCCCTTGCTGGTGGAGGACAGCTGCCCTACGTGATGACGAACAAGGGCCCACTGAGCCGGTAACATACTGCTGTCCATAGACAGCAGATTTAACAGAGCACTGTAACACACCCTCTGGGGACCTGGGGTCACAGGCACCCCCACCTGCATGCCAACTAAGGGTCTGATCCTGCTGGTGCCAAAGCAGCTGGCTGGCTCCTGCACTTACTCAAGCTATATGCTCCCTTCTGCAAGGGGTTGAGCATGGTGGCCTGAGTAAACAGGTCACCCCTGTCATCCTGTCACGGGTCCTATCAAGGGGTCAACATACTATCCTGCATCAAAATTATAAGCAAATCTATCTAGGATAATTTCAGCAAACAGTAAGTGTTGTGATAAAAAATCAAATGGGGCCAGGTGTGGTGGTTCACGCCTATAATCCCCGCACTTTGGGAGGCTCAGGTGCAAGGACCACTTGAGGCCAGAAGTTCAAGACCAGCCTGGACAACAAACCAAAACCCCCATCTCTACCAATAATAATATAAAAAGAGTTTTCTAGGCATGGTGGCACATGCCTGTAGTCCCAACTACTTGGGAGGCTGAGCCAGGACTGGTGGAGCTCAGGAGTTCAAGGCTGCAGTGAACTACGATCACACCACTGCACTCCAGCCTGGGCAAGAGCGTAAGACTGTCTCAAAAAATTAAAAAAAAAAAATGGGGAGTGGGATGGTGATGAGTGTAGGAACTATTTTAGCAAGTACAGTCTGGGAAGTCTTCAAATTGCCAGATGGAAATTAAAGGGCTACATGCTTTTGGCACCTGCAAGCTTGATTTGACCCATTAGTTTCTTCATTCCTTTCTTTGAGACCTCTTCTGAGCTTTTTATTTATTTATTTTTACAGACAAGGTCTTACTTCCTTATGGAGGCTGGAGTACAGTGGTGCAATCCTAGCTTACTGCAGCCTCAAATTCCTGGGCTCGAGCAATCCTTCTGCCTCAGCCTCCTGAGTAGCTGGGACTACAGACGTGCACTACCATGCACCCAGTTTTTTTTTTTTTTTTTTTTTTTTGGTAGAGACGGGGGTCTTGCTATGTTTCCCAAGCTGGTCTCAAACTCCTGTCCTCAAATGATCCTCCTGCCTCAGCCTCCCAGAGTGCTGGGATTGTAAACATGAGCCACCACACTTGGCCTCTTTCAACCTTTTTAAAAAGGTCATTTCAAAGTTTTGAAGCTCTAAGGAATTAGAGAAGAGGTGGGATGAAGAGACGGCAAATAGCTATTCTAGAAAGCCTGGGAAATAAGCAATTGCTTATAACCCACCCATTAAGCATTACTTACCAACAGGTGGAAAAAGAGCCCAAAAAGCTTCCTTTGGAACATAGTACCCCTTTATCCACATATGTGAATTAATCAAAGCCCACAGATTGATGAGGTAGGAGACCTTGTCTACTGATACTCTAGCTACTGGGTATTTAAGTTGAGGGTGGATCTCTTCCTTTTTTGTTTGATAAAATCTTCCCGGTAGCATTTATTATTCCAGTTACGACTGCCATCATTTTTCCAAGTACTATCATACGTCTTTCCCCATTAGAAGATGTATCAAGCTACAGAAAGAAATGAAAAGAGCAAGCTAGTATTCCATCTAAAATGTGTCTTCTATAATTATATGTACAAACAAATATAAACCAGAAACAAAATGGACTCTGAGTTTGAGAACGTCGAAGGTAACTAGGAACTGGTTTCAATACAAACAATACACACAAATAACAGTTAAATTAGAAGATCTGCTTCCCAAATCTTTTTCTCCAGGCACACCCAGGGTATGTCTTTAACAGTCCTGATACTTCAATGAAAAATTGAGGTGCCAATGATTTGTAGGTGAAATTAATGTTAAATACTTCAAAGGACTGGACAAATAAGTCAGCAGCAAAAATTTTATGAGTTCACTTCCTTCAAGGGAACTTAGAGAGCAGGATTTTATTGCTGTGAATTCTGGTCACCCTTTCTACCCCTCAGCATCTGTTTGAAATATGTAGTAGACAATTGCTTTTTTGGCTGTGACTCAGGTGGTGGAAACACAGGACAAACAGACTACTGTATATAAGCTTTCCTCCAGCAATGAAAAATTTTATTAACTCTCTTGCATCGCAAACGTGGCAGCTGCTCAGTGCCCAATCTCTGCGGCATTATCAAGGAATTTAGCTAATTATGATTTGCGCTGGCCAAGCAAGAGGTGACCATGTTGAAATTTGTCAACTCGATGTTTTCTCACATTTCAGAACGGGCAGGGAGAAAACAAGAACAACAAAACCTTACATTCTGTTTAGTTCATCATTCCTATGTGTAAAATTCTAAGTTAAATATTACACATGAGCTTGCTACATAAATATGTCAGTCTTGCCACCGAGGCCAGCCAAAACAAACAGTTTCGAGCTGTCCCACAGTTTAGAGCGGCAGAGTTTTCATTGAAGCCATGCACTTGCCCCCTTTTAATCAGTTTTTAAAATTTTCTCCCATGACAATAGAAAAGTTAGAAAGCAGTCCACAGAGAGTGCAGAGAAAGGGCTCTCTCTCCTTCACCATGGTGACTGTGAGAAGATCAAGGGCTGAATGTCTGCCTGGCGGAACATGAGTCTGTAAAATTCTGCACAGACGAAAGCTCAATCTCATCCCATTAGCCCAACCCCCAAAGAAAGAAATAGAGAGGGTTGGTTCAGAAGTCATGAGTAGCCCATATCATACGGTTTTTCTTCCACGTTAAGGGCTAGAAATAAACATGGATGCCACCTACAACTTAGACTGCTGTATTTAGAGTGATGAAAGCACAGTTTGCTCCAAAGCAGAAAACACATTGCTAGAATGGAAATCGAACAAAAACTTCCTAATACTAATTCCTAGAGACTGATATATTTTTAGAGAAAGTCTATTCACAAAAGGGGAAATATTTTCACCAAAATCTTTTAGCTAATCTCTTCATGAGTACACATTTTTTAGAGCCCTGTTTCATGTGTTCTTATAATAAAGCTATTCACCATTTCTTTCAATGAATAAAGCTTACTTTCTCCCTTCACTTGGAAACTAAGATATGTTTTATCATACAACCAACGGCAAACTGTCTTTGAACTTCCAATCCAAACATCCCCCTTTTCCCACACTCCAGCCTACTATACTTGAAGTTATTTGCCTCCAAAATTATAAAGTAAAGAAAAAAGTGAGTGGTTAAGATGACCAGAGTAACAACTGGCATCTTCTTCCTTAAACCAATTTATGTAGCCCTTAAGCAAATTCACATAGCCTTTTTCCTAGCTATCCCAAAATGCAGATTCTTCAAGGAATATTTCAGGCATTTAAACGGAAAGTGAACTCCCATGAATTTTGGCAAAAATAATGGAAACAAGGACTGAAACAAAAATATCCAATAAAACACTTTCTCTTTCCTGAAAGGGATGGAAAGGAAATAAAACACACCCTGAAAAGAAAATGATTTTATAAAATGTTACTAGGAATAGCTTTTACCAAATTGAAAGCTATTTTTTTGTAAAAAAAAAAAAAAAATCAAAACCTGTTTCCCAGAATGACTTCTCTAAAACCATCACCTCACAATTTTTTTTTTTGTTTAATGGACATTTAACTCATTTAAGCTTTCTTTTTATTCAAAAAAAATTAAGAAAGGAGGCCAATTCTGCCAAAAGGCATTTTTAGTCATTTCGAATAAAAAAACAAGTCAGTCACAAAGGACTAACCAGACATTTCAAAAGTGGTAATAATTTTTTCTTAAGTATGAGAGCTGGTTTCACTATATAAAAATCTCTACTAAAATGTTTCTTTTAACTAATGTATACCTGCCTTCCATGAGGAGACATTGCTTCGGAGACAGAAGTTTCTTGTCTTAATGACTGGTTCTAAACCCCACCTTCCCTTGCCTTAAATTTGCCATGTGGTCCATGGAGGCAAACTAGGAAGGGGACACATGCTGATTTACGCCAAACAAAACAGAAAAGGAAAAAATTTGGTCAGAATGGTCTAGACCTCACCCACCCAGAGGGATTCGAGACAACCAGAATGCCACATGGCTTGCCAGGAACCACTTGGAGGTCTGTGCAAAACTCATAGGTGAGGCAGGCAACAGGCTCCATCAGCCACAAGTCCAGGTTGTAGAATGAGGAGCAACGTGATCATCCAGTAACTGTGTCTCTCGTGGTAACAGAAGCACCATGTTTGAGCAACTGTACACAATCTTCTACTTTGCACGAAAACAAAGGGCTAAACAAAGCTCACTGGATTACGTGACGTTAAGAAAACAAGTTCCCCAAAAGAATTGCCTAAGTTAAAGCAATATCCAAATTCTGGGCACAATAATACCCCAGGGGAAGTAACAATCCGAGAAATGCTGGAGAAGACAGCCCAATATTTAGCACCTCTTTCACTCACTTGCCATTTTCTGTGTAGTATGTGTAGGGAGTCTTCTAGGAACACGGGGGCATAGACACAGGAAGAAAAGGCAAGGAGCTTATAGTTTTATGAGAGGAAAAGACAAGTACATGAGAGGCAACACAAACAAGGGGGGAGGGGCGACAAGAGCTACGAGTTCAACCATCATGGTGCCATGAATCATCAGTGACACCTGGGGACCTGTCAAGACCCCCATCTTCCGAAGACTCACACAGTTCCATTCTTTAAACTCTTCTTGAACTTTCTGTGTAATTAAACACCAAATTTGGCAACCCATGCTAATTTTGAAAGGCACTCCCTGGGAATTTAGTAAAAGTTTAAACAACTTGTTTACATGTGTTTGGCCTATCTGTTTAAATTTCTTGTTTATTTTAATAGGAGCGACTCTTGGGTGCAAGCTCCTTTTGTGCTGGAGACCACTACTGGACTTCTCTTCAGCTCTGTTTCCCTAATCTGCATTCTAAATCTCTTCTCTAAACAAAACTTGAATAACAACTTTTTATGATAAATTCTGAACACCTCCAAGATGACAGTTGCAAAATAAACTCTACTTTTACAACCCGAAAGCATTCTAAACATACAGAAAATACTTTTTTATGCTGTCCTTTTCTTAAAAACACACACACAGAGAAGAATTTTCTTCTCTGTGTGTGTATCTGTGTGTGTGTGTACGTATATGCGTTCCTGACGATCCTTCTGAAATGTGTGCATTCCCATCATGCTCCAGTGTTTTCCAGCCCCATGATGCCCTCACTTTTGATTGTGGAGATGATGTTGAAGTGCACAGGGTATTTACTGATCCGGTTATCTTGTTCTGTGACAGGCAGAATCAATCAATCAAGAGGCTGGCTTTGCACTTACATATTCCAGGCACATCTCCGCACTTCAGGATACGAGATCACAGTGTTATCCAGCCAAATTTGATCAACAAATGCAGTTCCCCTGTGCCACAGCAATCTCAGATGAAGATGTTATTATGTGGAACTGAGCAAAGTGATAAAGACAGTACAGCGGAGCCTGGAGACGCCTGGCTGGACCACACTGACAGCTTTTATATACGAAGGTGGTGATGTTCCTTTCTTCCAGATTATAAAAGTTCCCTTGATTTGAAGAAAATCATGCTGTATATACACAGGTGACCCCCAACCATTGCATTTCTCCATCTATAACTAAAATCCTCCACAAAGAAGCAACATACACTAGTATAACATTGCAGGCAAAATCCTTTAATAACAGGGCAGTATTTAAAGCATAAGAGAGCACGTGTAAATTTCCAGAGAGCTTTTCTGATAGTTTCTTGTGGATGTTGTTATTATTGATCATTATTATTTGGTGAAAGCTAATATTTGAAAGATAAAAAAAACACAGTTTTATAACTTAATCGGTTACAAATGATCTTCTTTATCTCACATCTCTGACACTGTGTGTAAGTCAGTGTCAATATTTTAAGTGGATCCCAAAAAAGTCTAAGAGGATGTCTTATTGTGCCAATAACTTTCACTTCACTACTGCCCTGTAGTTATTTTACATTATTTAATCCCAAATCCCATCTTTTGGATTCTACCTTCCTCTCGCATTTTAAATCTTTAATGGGTGCCTTTAGCGGTCCATGGGTACAATGATTAGATATCTGCAGAGAGAAACTGAAAAATTAATCATCGTTTCCATTTTATATTTTTGTATTACACTAAAAATTACTTACTCGTAGAGCTAACTTCTACACTCTTGCAATATGTTCCTTAACATTGCAAATGCTGAGAATGATTTCAGATAAAGCATGTCCAAACTGAGCCAGTAAACAGCCTTAAGTTATTCTTTGAGATTTGTATGCTGGGTTTTCATCCAAATTTCATTTCAAATAATTTTAATTAAGACACACTTACTGATAAAGGTTTGTTACATGTGGCCTAAAACCAGGGCAAAAGTACCCCAAGCTAATCACAGGAATGATGTTAAAATTGTTTATTATTCTTTTATGAATTTTCCTGCTTACAGTATTTCACAACTCTATGCAAAATGTGAAACACTAACCACATACAGTTTATTATAGAAACTGATGTATACATTAATCTGACCTTTACCTAAATACCTCCTTAACCACAAGGAATGAATTTAAAAAAAACACCCAAAGTCAGCTATCACATCATGAGTGCCATCAAACTGTTAAATCTATTAACTTTGTTTTCTTTTTTCACTATTATTAAACTGGAAAGAAAAATTCAACTGGAAAATTGTGCCTTGTCGGTTCCCTTGTCATCATGTAATAAGTATGAGAAATATATGTGCAATGGCCAAATGGCCGGTAGACAAAACACCCACTCTAAGTGACGTACTGTTTTCCATACCACTCAGACAAAATCAAAACAACAGAACTGCTGCAAACAAAAACAAAATAACATTTCCCATCAGCATTCCAGACAGAGAAAATTTACAGGAAAAGAAGCTGGGAAAAGAACCAGAATGAAATAACTGCTCATACCTCCCCTCTTGGTAGAGCCATTTCTTCAGACAAACAGCACTTACTTTAGCAGTGAAATGTTTAACAATTGATAAAATGTTTGCCAGTGCTGGAAAACTTTTTCCCCCACTTTAAGGCAAACATTTGCACTGTTTAAAGTGATGAAGTACTTCTATAGAACCAAGGGGCCTACATTTTTCTTTTTTAAAACGGGAAACTTAAGATAAGAAAAGAGACAGGTTATAGACGGGTACAGAGGTAAGTTTGCGATTTAATTACTTCTCCTTTCACAGAGAAATAGAGAAGTGCTTCCCAGTACTGCTGAGCCCGCATGGGAGGAGAGTATAAAACTCACTTGAAAAAGTGAAGATGAGCTCTTTTTACAGCTGAGTCACATTTATGTAACTTGATTAAGGTGCCAGCTCCCAGGAAGTCACTGGATCAGGGTTGAGCCTAGATACCTGCTCATAAACCGAGGCGGTGCAGTGACTATCAACAGCTGTATTTGACTATTTCATCGAGTCAGTTTACAGTGTCTCCATCACAGTGGACGCCTGTCAGCTGCACTCTTGCTAACACAATTCCTGTGTTTTGCCTGGCAGTAAATGGACGCCTCTGCCCTAGCGTCTTCTAAACAACTCCGTTAACATTTGCCCCCGAGCGGCTCTCTCTTTGTCCAGTCCCTGTCTTCTAACAGATGTCATCCAAGCCTAATCAAGCATAAAATGGTCATAAATATTTCTTTCTGGTAGATTTCACATTCACATTTCATGCAGGGACATGATATTTTTCTGCTACCTCCAGGGAGAGCCTAATGCAAAAACCAGTTACTTACATTCTAGCCTCATGTTCCTTTAGTAAAATGCAGAGCATGTTCTCAGTTCAAAGACATAAGAAGGTGTAAGACTTTATCTTCTGGCTTTTGTTTAACTGCACCTTTTTTCTTCCCCCCCCCCCCCGCCCCGGAAATGTATCTTCATCTTACAGTTTATCTTTATGCATTACAAATGTTCCTTTGTGCCTGAGAAAATATAAAACAGGGTCTAAAATGAGCCCATGTCTACCATATTTCAGTAACTTTAGGTTTTCAACATTAGGCTCCTTAATTGCTGGCAAAAAAAAAAAAGAGATTTTTTGCTCAGATATCTAATTCAAATAACAAGCTATTTAAAGAGTAGATAAGAAGAATGCTCTCCTATTTTGGTTCATTTCATGCACAATTTTGCAACCTCCTTCATCATATTTAGTTAAAACAATGGGATGAATCCAATGTACAGATTTAAGGTTCATGGCAATTAGCGTTGAAAAAGAAAAGATAAGCATGAGATAGGTCCCATTTCCAATACTTAAACTTTGATCAAGCCAGGGGAGCTACTTTGTATAATTAATCAGCCTCCTTAATGAGAGAAGAATTGGTAATCAGCACAATCGTATTTATCTTCAGCAAACTTAGTAAATAATGAGTCTTAATCTAAAATAAAACTGTCCTAATAATACTTTCGAGGCCATATGTCTGTGTTTCTCCTTCCTATTCCTTTTGTCAAAACAAAAATCTTATATTGCTATTTAAAGTGAACTGCAAAACACTTAGCAGTATATATCACAACAATGACGCTCCCCCCGCACCCCTCACTCCGTTGAGCCTAATATTTGATTACTGCTAGTCAAATCAAGCTTTCAGGCAAATAATCTCCATTTTTAAAGTTAATGAGATATGGTCATGTCGACAACAGCTTGCAGAAACTTTTAATTTTAATTCCTGCAGGCTGTGCTGGCCTCTTTTACAGCAACTACTGTATGAATGAGTCAAATTTGCCAACATGGCTTATGTAGACAAGTGCACACTAATTAAAAATACCCACTGGTATCATAATTTAAATACCATGAAAATAAACTGTGAAAGTCGCTCGGATCCAGTCTTCATGGTTTCCTTGGAGTGCGCTTCTTTTGACTATAGGATGTTTTATTGCTCGCGTATTCTTAGCTGAAAACCATTTTGCATCTTTGAGGAATTTGGGATTTTGATGTAATTATACAATTTGTGTTAATATTTGTTTCGCATAAGCTGTTAAGCAGGCCTCCCAGAACGACCACTAATTGAGAAAACCATATTGCTGAGGCAAGCAGCAAATTTATATTCTTGATTCAGCGTCCCATCCACAACTTCCTTTCATGGGGCCTCCTCTTGCCTCTCTGAGCTCCAGCCACAATGAATTTAAAATAAAAACATTCTTCTTTTAGTCCGTCTTTCTTCCTTTTCTTCTTTCTGTTTGAGTTTTCACTTTTCATCATATCTGTACTTCAACTGCTGTTCTTCAAAGCAAAAAGGTGGGCATGATTCTTCAACCTTAATCCAATTGTAAAATGCTGCTATCACTTCTTTCCAGCCATCCAGCCATCCATTCGGCCTTCCATCCATCCATCCATCCAAACACACGCTCACATTTTTTTTTTAATTTAAATGATTTTTGGCAAGGGAATTTCTGAGTCTGCTTTTGCTGGGATAAAAGCACATTTTCTACAGGGTACAAAGTTGGCATCGTGAGGGTTAAAGCTATTTGAGGGGTTAAATATGCAATTACTGCTGACTAAAACCAGAGAGACATATAGATAAATAGAAGAAATGAAGTCCCCAGGTTCCCTTCAGAAACCTTCATCACATTACTACCAGACAGAAACTCTTTAAGTCCCATTTTCAGATGTTAAATCATTGTTCATACTGCACATATTTTCGCTATTCCTGGGGGAACAATATCTGAAGAGAGCAGGCTAACAAATGCAATCCCGTAAACAGGCATTTTTCCTCTTGTTGTTAGTACCTTTGTATTCCCGCTCCCGGCTCTGTCATCTATGGCTTCTCTCTGCTTTGAAGTTAAAGTACTGAATGAGCAGTGTCATCTATTATCCAGAGTGTGTATGTAGATTATAAATAAGAAATAAAAGTGACTTTCAGTACATTGCTTTTGCATTAGCAAGTTGCCTTCTCTCTTACCTCCTCTGCCCTTCATACTTGCAACCAACAATCTATTAGCAACTTGAATTTCAGGGTTTCTTTCAGAGGGAGACACAGACTGGAAAATGTGTATGCGACGTGAAAAGTTGTATTGACACACAAGGGCTGGGGTCTGAGCCAGGCCTCTGAATTCAGCTTTTCTATCTTTAACCCTATCTTACAGATGTCCTTCAGGACGAGTGTCTGGTGATGGGACCGGCTCTTCATTTACATTTTTCTGTTGACAAACAGAGTCCATGAATATTAATTATTCTGAAGTTTATTTGCAGAAAAGGCACTTTCTAATCCTTATCAATTATTTATTAAAAATCTCCCTCACCTAATAATCTCATTAACATTATTATACTAAGGCCAACAGCAAATATTCCTTTGATAAGTAACAACCCAACCTGCTATCCTTCCTGCCAAATTTCAGGTAGCCTCCTTTGCTTAATCATGGATATCGTGGCTTTTGTTTTCTCTAGGGTAGTCCTCCACTACTTTTTTTTTTTTTAATAAAATTCACAAAGTGCCTTTTGTTATAAAATGAAAAGTGTCTGATACATTACACTAAATGAAAAGAACAAAAACCTTGGAAAAATAGACATATGCCTGCTTTCTAATGCCCTGTTGGTTATATGCAGATTTACTGAACAGAAATCCCACGGAACTAAATCCCCACAGTCCTAGAGCATGAAGGGGCTTCAGTGACTCCATCGGGTTTGAAAATATGTGAGTCTCAAAGAATGTGAAGCGTATTAAAATCACATCCAATAATGGTGACACCTATGTGTATGTAATGTTTCATTGCTTACCAGGCATTGTAACCTATAACACTTCATCTGCTTCCCCTAATACTCCTCTAAGGTGTGCAGGGCAGTTATTATTAACCTTGTTTTACAGATGAAAAAACTGAGGCTAAGCAACTGCCTAAGGTCACCAGGACAGAAAGTGGGAGGGCATGGACTCCAAATCCCACGTTTTCTCACCAAGAGGTTCGCATCCCACCTTGCTGACTGGTCCTGTGTTCAAAATGAGGCTCTCCTTTTCTATCTTCCTTCCTTCTTCTTTCTAGATTCATTGTTGGTATTTTCACTTGTTGCCTGGAAATTCTGTTAGCTGCCTGGCATTCCATTTTTTAAAGGGCTGCGCTGGCCACTGATCTGTGAGGTACCACCTTTTCCAAAAATCACAGAAGCACCAAATATCTAAAACTGAGCCTGATTACTAGTTTACTGAGAAACTAAATATAGGAGAAGCGGCATAGTTTCAGAGGCAAAAGTGAGGGAATGTGTTCTCTTTACTGGTCCATGAAGGGGCTAGCTTTAAATTTCCCAGTGCCATGCCCCGCTCCCATCTCTCTCCATCTGGGAGATTCAATGGTTTATGTTTAAATTTCGCAGGCATGGGGAGAAACTAAAAGTCAGTCACTCCAGTGGAAGTTCTAAGGACCTCCTTTCATTGGCCCAGGGTCTTGGAGAAGGTGGGGGTTTCTCCCAGGATAAAAGTACATGCTCCCTCGCCTGTGCCAGATTTCCAACTTTCTAGAATCCCCTCCCACACGGTGGGAGCTCCCTCCAGGACCTCCCTTCTGGAATACCCTTGCACACACTTCGTGGAAGCCTCTCGCTTCTTCTCTTCTCCTTCTCTTTTTTCTATCTATATAAAATCACCTTTCTGCAACACTGTTTTAGGTCCAAAATTTTACTTTGCGAGCATACGGTGCAGCTGAAGCGGCCCCACTGCTTATTCTTTAAAGGGTTAAAAGCCAAAAACCCACAACATCCCCCAAAAAAACCAGTTACAAAAGCAAACTTTGAAATGAAGTCATATCCAGAGGCTCAAAGAGTGAGTGACTTGCTTCAAATCCCAGGGTGAGTTACAGCAGCTACACTCAAACGCAGGCTGGCTGATACCTCTATCAACATTCTCAGACTGTATTTGCAGAGCCCTTGCATTTTGCAAACTTGAGAGATCACTTTTTTCCCCCGTACCAACAGTTTCTCATCTATTGCCTAAGAAAATTAGTCAGTATCCCTATCCCTGTCACCACCCAATCAGCTTGATTCTATTCATAACATTTCTAGAATGGGAAATGCCTCAATTTGGAAAAAAGAAAACCAAAAAATGCCAAGTGCAGTGGCTCACGCCTGTAATCCCAGCACTTTGGGAGGCCCAGGCAGGCCGATCACCTTAGCTCAGGAGTTCGAGACCAGCTTGGGTAACATGGTGAAACCCTGTCTCTATTAAAAATACAAAAATTAGCCAGGCATGGTGGGAGATGCCTGTAGTCTCAGCTACTCGGGAGACTGAGGCACAAGAATCATTTGAACCCAGGAGGTAGAGATTGCAGTGAGCCAAGATCATGCCATTGCATTCCTGCCTGGGCGACAGAGTGAGACCCTGTCTCAAAAAAAAAAGAAACACACCCACACCCACACACACACACACACACGCGCGCTTTTTGCCTTAGTTCTTGCCCTGCATAAAAATCCTGCAAGCATAAAAGGATAGCGTGATCTTCTGATAAAACATATTAGCTGTCATCCTATTAGTAAAACCATACATTAGACATAGAGAAGGAGCAGGCCTAGGCCAAAGTTAAGATGCTACACATTCCAGTGAGAAACTCAGTGACAGGCAACTTTAAAGTGAGGGTAGGGGTGTGGGTGATAAAAGGCCAGTTCATGAAGACTAGGAAAATCTACTAAGGAATTATCGAAGTTATCTCCTGCATGGCTGATTAACAATGAGATGTGGAGATGAGGGCTGAAGTCATCTCACCAGGGATTGCTGGCATATTCTGGGAAGTCGAAGCTTCTTTCCAACAGCATTCAAGAAAACATGGGCTTGAAGTCATGAGGAAAACCACAATGAAGGAAGCTTTAAGGAATGGGAGTTGGGAAACCAACCACGGTGGGAAGGATGAAACAGGGAAGTTTTTGTTGTGATTGTTGCTGAAGAAGAAAGTGACAAAATAAAGTTACCAATCTTAAAGTATTATGTGATTCGCAGAGGAACTTTACCTCCCTCTATACAGAAAAAATATCCTTGACCACCCTCTATCCATCTATGGCCAAATCCAGTCCTCCTTTGTTGTAGGCAAAGTTTTATTTGAACACAATCAGATCCATTATTTATGTGGAATAGCCTCCAAAGCCAAAAACAATTTTCTTACTACTTAAAGAAAATTCAGAGTTTCCAGATCCTTATTGTAGAAAGATAACTGTGGTCTGGGTGCAGTGGATCACGCCTGTAATCCCAACACTTTGGGAGGCCAGGGCAGGCAGAGGATCTTGAGGTCAAGAGATGGAGACCATCCTGGCCAACATGGCAAAACCCCATCTCTACTACAAACAGAGAAATTAGCAGGGTGTGGTGGCATGCGCCTGTAGTCCCAGCTACTTAGCAGGCCGAGGCAGGGGAATCGCTTGAACCCAGGAGGCGGAGGTTGCAGTGAGCCAAGATCATGCCACTGTACTCCAGCCTGGGCAAGAGAGCAAGACTCCATCTCAAAAAAAAAAAAGGAAAGAAAGAAAGAAAGATTACTATGGAGGGAGATAAAACACACTTCCCAATAATTGATAGTAAGAATTTAAGAGTAAGCTGGGTGTAGTGGTGTGCACCTGTAGTCCCAGCTACTGGGGAGGGTGAGGCAGGAGATTTGCTGGAGCCCAGGTACCTGTAAATAACCATTGCATTCCGGCCTGGGCAACAGCAAGATCCAGTCCCCCTGAAAAACAGGAAAACACAGGCATACAGGTACACAGTAATACACACATACCCTATGTATGGAATATTGTTGTTAATAGTGTCATACCATAGGAATAAAATTCCCGATTTCACCCATCTTCACAGATCATGGAATGGTCCACAATATACCCTACAAGACTGTTTCTAAATACATCAGGGGCATCCATGCAAAAGTTAATCAAAGGACAAATCCTTTATTTTGTCTGAGCTTAGTTTCTTCATCCATAAAATGTGAGGCTGGATCATCTAAGGAATTTTAGAAATTCTATGACTCTACAGAGAAGGAATAAGGAGCAAAACGAATATACAATGTATGCACATGCATACACACACGCACACACACACACACACCCCACAATATACCTTGGGTTGGAAGAGGAGGGTAGAAGAATCAAGGAAACAAAGATTGTGGGTACAACCAACTTGGAGTAGATACATGTATTTTTTTTTTTTTTGAGATGGAGTCTAGCTCTTGTTGCCTAGGTTAGAGTGCAATGGCGTGATCTCGGCTCACTGCAACCACCGCCCCTAGGTTCAAGTGATTTTCCTGCCTCAGCCTCCCCATTAGCTGAGATTACAGGCACCCACCACCACACTGGGCTAATTTTTGTATTTTTAGTAGAGATGGGGTTTCGCCATGATGGCCGGGCTCGTCTTGAACTCCTGATCTCAAGTGATCCACCCGCCTCAGCCTCCCAAAGTGCTGGGATTATAGGTGTGAGCCACAGTGCCTGGCCGATACATGTATATTAAAGGGAAAACCCGAAGTTACATTTGTCATTCTTAAAGGAGACACATGAGCCACCATGCCTGGCAGATACATGTATATTAAAAGGAAAAACTGACATTACATTTGTCATTCTTAAAGGAGGTATAGATTCCAAAAAAGAGGAATACCCTATTTAAACAAGTAATTGTTAGGAGAGATCAGGGTCCACTGAAACCTTCCAGAAAAGAGCTGTGAGCCTGCAAAGAGACCAGAGAGATGAAGGATCTATTCTGGACTTTCAAAGTAGCTTGAAGGGCAAATATCTAAGCTACCCAGAAACATGCATCTACTTCATTTGTCATACTGGGAATCAAAATAGCTTGACTTCCTTCTTCGGCCCATCAGGTGTTTCTCTTTTTTGCACTGACAACACACGTGGCCGTGATGATACCTTCAAGGAATGGAGGCTCCCTGCCTCTCAAATAGCAGTCCAAAACTGGGAGACTTGCAATTTATGGCTTTTCTTCAAATAAGATTGCTTTTCAGCCTTTTCCACTGTTCTTTTCAAAAGCAGACCCATTGGCTTGTTTTCAAAGGTGAGAGGGCGATAAAGACAGACTAAAAATGATCCTCGGTAGCCTAGTTATTTGGGCTTTTGTGCTGATCCAGAATAGGGACCAACTAACATGTTAGTCATTTAATGATGAAGCAAGGACTCACGGACTTGGAATAATCAGCTGACTTCATAAAATAAACCATGAAAGGTAAAGACTTTCCTAAACCGGAAACAAATATATGCTTTTGCTGCTAGGAAAATGTACATAGTTTGACTTGTAGGTTATGAATCTTTAAAACTCTTACCCTAAGTCCTATCACACATCATTTGTGAGTACTATCTTTTATTTATTGTGCTAAGCAATTGTTCTTTGTTGACTGGAGTGGTGTTCTATGTGAGCAAAGCAGGTGAGACACAGACACAGCAACCACTTGGGGAGCAAAGGACATTTTGTCAACAGAGCTAACCACTCTTAAAGCAAAATAATCCACTCTTCCCAGATATTAAAATAATGAAAATAACTGTGGCAACTTCAAAAGGACTAACTCATTAATCAGTGAAGCTGGGTGAATAATTTCCTCAAGAAACACAAGGTACCAGAAATATTTTATCCAAATATATTTTTGTTGGTCAGAATAGGGTTCAAGCCTGTTACATGATACTAAGAAAACACAGAAGGTTATTTCCCCTGTCCTGTCAGTGTGTGACAGCTGTTTGGGGTGCCTGGAGAAAGTACAGTTTCAGTCTTCTGGTTCCAATGTTCCCAAATATAACGGCAATAAAAGGGAGTATGTCAAAATCAAAATGGCTGCCTTTAAGTTGTCTATAAAATATCAATTGCAACCACCACTGCTCACAATTTATTATGTGCAGCCTTATTAGTATACCCAGATTTCCCAGTTTTTAGATGCAATACTTCCATCCCCGTGACCAAAGGAGATAGTCAGAAAAGTTTTCTGTGTTGGAGGTATGGTTCAGGTCCTGCAGGACCCTACTGCCTTAGCTTTATCGCCTATAGCATACTGTAAACATCACTGAATTTCTGCAACTTCTGGATAAAACAAAGGCCTTCTGGCTGGGCATGGTGGGGTAGCATGTGCTTGTAGCTTCACCCACTTGAGACGCTGGGGTGGGAGGACTGCTTCAGCCCAGGAGTTTCAGGCTGCAGTGAGCTATGATCAGACCACTGTACGATTCCAGCCAGGGCAAAAGAGCAAGAGGATGTTTCAAAAAAAAAAAAAAAAAAAAAAAAAGGGTGCGATGATTCACATCTATAATCCCAGCACTTTGGGAGGCTGATGTGGGTAGACAGCTTGAGGTCAGGAGTTCAAGACCAGCCTGGCCAACAGGGTGAAACTCCATCTCTACTAAAAATACAAAAGTTAGCCAGGTGTGGTGGCATATACCTATAGTCCCAGCTACTTGGAGCTTGAGGCAAGAGGATCACTTGAACCTGGGAGGCAGAGGTTGCAGTGAGCACCCCTGCATTCCAGCCTGCGCAACAGAGCAACACTCATCTCAAAACAAAACAAAACAAAACCAAAGGCCTTCCAATCAAAGTGTTTTAGAAACAGATGGAATCACGCTAACTTCAGTCTGTCGGTGCCGGGCTTGGATGCTCACTGGAAGGACACAGGGCAACAGGTGTGAAGCAGGACTCTCTCCTTTTCAAATGAAATGAAACCAACCTAAGTTGCAAGGCACAGTTGCTTAAGAGTAAAATTAGCTACATCTGCTACAAATAAGGGCTCAATCTGAAAATAGGAGAGGGTGGAAATGGAAAAGCTGCTGTCTATGGGAATATTTAGTATTTGCTTTCTGAACTCAGCAAGAAAAGTTGGGTTGAAGTAGAATGATTCTGAATGAGAAAACATTTCAGCGAACTCACAGTCGGGAAGGAGAGCAGGCAAAATGGGAGAAATCCTTTCGGAATGAACTGATCATCATGACAATAAACAAACACAGTACAAGAGGCTTGAGAGCTCTGATGAAGAGCTCAGGTCTGGAGTCGGGCAGATGTGGGGTGAAATCGGCTTGTCCAGTTGTAAGCTGTGTCAAGGAGCATGGGAAGCTAATTAAGTTTCTTCTTGTGTAGAACAAGTATTTTAAGAGTACTTAACTCACAGGGTGCTTGTGAGAAGGAAGTGCACTAACACAGATAGAGTACTAAGCATGAGTGCGGAGAGGAGAAGCTTTCCATAAAGTTTCCATTGTTATTATTATTACTTCTAATACTCTTACTACTAATAATATTAGTAATTTCTTTTTTTTTGAGATGGAGTTTTGCTCTTGTCGCCCATGCTGGAGTGCAATGGCATGACCTCACCTCATTGCAACCTCTGCCTCCTGGGCTCAAGCGATTCTCCTGCCTGAGCCTCCCAAGTAGCTAGGATTACAGGCACCCACCACCATGCCCGGGTAATTTTTTTTTGTATTTTTAGAGATGGGGATTCCCCTGTTGGTCAGGCTGGTCTTAAACTCCTGACCTCAGGTGATCCACTCACCTCAGCCTCCCCAAGTACTGGGATTATAGGCATGAGTCACCGCACCTGGCTTTTTTTTTTCCCTCACTCAGTTGCCCAGGCTAGAGTGCAGTGGTGCGATCATGGTTCAACATCCAGGGCTCACCTTCCATCTCAGCCTTTCTATTTTCTGGGACCACAGGCCTATGCTACCACACCTGGCTAATTTTGTATTTATAGTACAGATGAGGTCTCAGTATGTTGCCCAAACTGGTTTTGAACTCCTGGACTCAAAAGATCCACCTGCCTCAGCCTCCCAAAGTGCTGGGATTTAAAGGTGTGAGCCAACACACCTGGTCAGTCAATTCTAACCCATAAACATATTTGACAGCTGGGCGCAGTAGCTTACGCCTGTAATCCCAGCACTTTGGGATGCCGAGGCAGGCAGATAACTTAAGGCCAGGAGTTTAAGACCATACTGATCAACGTGGTGAAACCCTGTCTCTACTAAAAATACAAAAATTATCTGGGTGTGGTGGTGCATGCCTGTAATCCCAGCTACCCGAGAGGCTATGGCACGAGAATCACTTGAACCCAGGAGGCACTCCATCTAAAAAAAAAAAAAATTGACAATGAAGATGTTTAGGATGTTCAGTAAAAAGAATCTACTCATTCATTGAAACTAAGATGGCCTACCTATTATAACACCATGTTGAATGTTTCCTCTTAACAGTATTTCTTTTTTTAGACAGAATCTCTGTTGCCCAGGCTGGAATGTAGCAGCGCCATCTCAGCTCACTGCAACCTCCGCCTCCCGGGTTCAAACGATTCTCCTGCTTCAGCCTCCGGAGTAGCTGGGATTATAGATGCCCGCCACCATGCCTGGCTAATTTTTTTGTATCTTTAGTAGAAAGGGGGTTTCACCATGTTGGCCAGGCTGGTTTTGAACTTCTGAGTTCAAGTGATCCACCCGCCTCGGTCTCTCGGTCTCCCAAAGTGCTGGGACTACAGGCATGAGCCACTGCACCAGCCTTAACAATAATTTTTAAGAATTGTGCCTAAATATGGAATTACGTGGCACAGTTAGAATATAATGAAGAAGAGAGGAATTAGAAAAACAGCCCATAAATGATGCCATTTGAAACCAATAACATGAATTTTCCCTTCAAACTGTAAACACACAAAATGTGAAATTAAAATTAAGATGAAAATGTGAAACGCCGTGTTAGAATTAACCCTCACAATTCTCACTCATCAGTAACATTATTGTTAGCTTTTTTTTCATCTATAATGTTCTATGGTGGCGATGAGAATACAAATACATAAAATGACCAGACATGATTTTTACAAGAAAGGCAAAACAGGCATCCACTGAAATGTTAACAGTTGTTATATCCATTAACAGGATTGCAGGCGATACAGCTTCTCTGTTTGCTTTCTTAGCTGCCTCTTCTAATTTTTCTACAACGAACGTGTCATTAATTGTACAGTTGAACATTCAAAATTATTTGCTATTCAATTTCCAATTGAAAACATCTGAATTGCACCCAAGCCTTACAAAGAGCCAGTGCTGAGGATTTCACTCGGCTCTGGCACGTGGGATATTTTGTAGGCACCAGTGGAGTGAAGTGACTGTCTCGCCACCTCTTCCAGCACACTCAGCAAGCATTCTCTAATTATGCCATAGTCTCTCTGCCAATATTTTACGGGAGTTTTACAAGATGCACCTACAGCTAGTTATACTCAGAAACTGAAGGATCCTCTAAAGTTTTAAAAAAAAAAAAACCCACCTTTTTGTTTTCCTTGTTTTTAATTCTTTAGAAACTTCCCTAGCCTTCCAGAAATCAACAGGGGCCACAAGAACCACGAATTATTTCAGACTAGAACCTAAAAGACTCACCAGGCAACAGCCTAGGAAGCTACTGATGATATGTATTATATAATTATTTGCTGTCTTGCTTCTAGGTCCTAATCCATGGAAAATATAGAGACAGCAGCAAGGAGCATTGAGACATGAAAGTCATTGCCACGTGTAAAATCTTAGCTGTTTAAAAAAATGCAGGCACAAGAATTTAGCCAGAAAAAAATAGACATGCCAATAAAAAAGCTGCTTCTTAAAATCTGGCTGGCAGTGTCCTTCCTCTCCCCAAAGGATACTCTTAGTAAAGAAAACATGGTAGATTTTTTTCTCCCTTGCCTGTATTTGATTTCCAATTAAAATTAAATATAAACTGAAACGCCACCTGGATTTTAGCAAAATCCAATCCCCGCCCTCCACCCTTCCTTTTTTAAAAAGAAGAACCTGGACTTACATATACAAACATTTTGCTAAATGACCCGTGGCAAATTGCGTAATGCCAGTAAAAGTTGTGTTTTTTAAGTTATGAGCCCCAAAGATTTTATCTGAAATAAAACCCTGATTCAATTCAGATTCTGGAGGCAAACTGTGTCCTTAACTCTGCCTCTAAATTTAAAACATTTGTGTGTGGGGCCCCTTCAGTAATGCCGCTAGTAGGTATGGAGGATAAATTGTGTATTGATTAGGATATGTATTTTCTTTTCTAAAATGGTAAATTGGGGCACTAATTGCCTACAAGAACTGGGTCCCGCAGTCTCCACACAGAGGTCAGTTTCTAAATGAAGGTTTGCTTGTCAAGTAGACGTTGTACTGACTTCCATGTATCACCTCAATGAAGAAGGACAGAAATTGTATTTCCACGGAGGAGAGTTCTCCTTGGCGGTCTCCAACAGGAATATCTACAATGTCCCAAGGTGATTGGATTTGAATATAAAGCAAATGAGGCAGGCCAAAAAATAGAATGGTTCTGGCCCGGTGTGGTGGCTCATGCCTGTAATCCCAGCACTTTGGGAGGCCAACGCAGGTAGATCATGAGGTCAGGAGATCAAGACCTCCTGACCAACATGGTGAAACCCCATCACTACTAAAATACAAAAATTAGCCGGGTGTGGTGGCGGCAGGCGCCTGTGGTCCCAGCTACTTGGGAGGCGGAGGTTGCAGTGAGCTGAGATTGAGCACTGCACTGCAGCACAGCGTGGGTAACAGAACAAGACTCCGTCTCCCAGAAAAAAAAAAAAAGGAATGGGTCTAAGGACAACTTGATTTCTTCTGGTCTCCACCTTTGGGTCCCCAAGACTTTACCCGTGGCTTTTCCCAGTCTTCAAAAGATGCTAAGAAAGGACAGTAATAGAGTAAGGAGCACATTTTAAAGGATTGGCTACTATGCCAAGGTCAATAAACTATTCAGCATATTCGTCACATTGACCCTCTCAGAAAGTTATCCCTACTGCCCTGTTTTACAGATGAGAAAGTGAGGCTTCAAGAGATGGCATGACTTGCCCAACTTCATTCATCGAGTTGTGGGCGCTGGAGGTGGGTTTTCAACTCTCATCAGTGGCATTCCAAAATGTTTCCAGTAAAATATTAAATCAGTCTTTAGCAGAAACAACATGAACTGGGGTAAGCAACCAAGTATATGTGTAATGACTGTGGACACGAGACATGATTAAGCCCACAGAGACTGGGAAGAAACTTAGAAGAGGGGAACAGTGGGGGAAATTTAAAGAAAACAAGTGTGGTTTTTTAAAAAGAATCCATACTTGGCCGGTCGCAGTGGCTCACACCTGTAATCCACAGCACTTTGTGTGGCCGAGGCAGCAGGATCACGAGGTCAAGAGATTGAGACCATCCTGGCTAACATAGTGAAACCCTGTCTCTACTAAAATACAAAAATTAGCTGGGTGTGGTTGTGTGTGCCTGTAGTCCCAGCTACTCGGAAGGCTGAGGCAGGAAAATTGCTTGAACCCAGGAGGCAGGGGTTGCAGCGAGCCGAGATCGTGCCACTGCACTCCAGCCCGGCGCCTGGCCAGAGAGCAAGACTCTGTCAAAAAAAAAAAAAAAAAAAAGTCCATACTCTTAGGCCGGACGCGGTGGCTCACACCTGTAATCCCAGCACTTTGTGAGGCCAACATAGGCAGATCACGAGGTGGGGAGAGATCGAGACCACTCTAATACAGTGAAACCCCATCTCTACTAAAAATACAAAAAGTTAGCTGAGTGTGGTAGCGTACACCTGTAGTCCCAGATATTCGGGAGGCTGAGGCAAGAGAATTCCTTGAACCCGGGAGGCAGAGGTTGCAGTGAGCCAAGATTGCGCCACTGCACTCTAGCCTGGGTGACAGAGCGAGACTCCGTCTCAAAAAAAAAAAAAAAAAAAAAATCCATACTCTTTTTATTGACAGGAAAATGATTTTTGTCACAAATTGATGATGTTAGATAATGAGGAGTGGTTGTAAAATTTGATGGTGGGAACATCTAGAAATGAGGCAGAGATCTCCCTGTGGAGAGAGAACACCAGGGAGCAGCTAAGTGTAGCTGAAAACTTTAAAAGACATTACGGGAGAAAAACCTTCTACCTGCAAAAGTTATATCCCCTTATTCCTAAGCAAAAATAAATCTTGTTCAAGGTACAGGTATTCTCTGCCATTTATACATATAATTTATATGTATCTCATAAAAGTTTTCCAACAGTATGAATGTGAATTAAATTAAAAATAACTTTTCATTTTTATTATAAAGGTAATACATGTTATCATGTTATTGTAGAAATTTGGGGAGATACAGAAAAGTGTAATAGATATATACATACTTATACATAGATATATACATGTTTTTTTAAATAAAGAAAGAGTTTTGCTGTCACCACCCAACCTGGAGTTTAGGGACACAATCATGGCTCATGGCAGCCTCAACCTCCTGGGCTCAAGCAATTCTCCCACCTTAGCCAACTGAGTAGCTGGGACTACAGGCACATGCTGCCATGCCCGGCTAAGTTTGTTGTTGTTGTTTGTCTTAATTTTTAGTAGATACAAGGTCTAAGCTGCCCAGACTGATCTCTAACTCCTGAGCTCAAGTGATCCTCCAGCCTCAGCCTCCCAGAATGCAGGGATTACAGGTGTGAGCCACCATGCCTGCCCTAATGTATATAAAACAAACTATAATCCCATTAACATACCAAAAAAAAATCATTGCTAGCATACCCCTTTCAGGTTTTTCCCCCAGAAATCATTATATTATGACCAATAATTTTTAAAGTTATTAAATATTCTACATTCTTAATGGGTATATAATATTATATCAGAATTATATGTGAGCACTTTTTAACCCTTCTTCTAAGGTCATTTAGGGTGCAATTAATTTTTCATATTATAAATACCATTACAATGAACATCCTTAGGCATAAATCTTTCTGTATGCCTCAAATCATTTCTGTAGGTTAAATTCCTAGTGATGGTCATGATAGTGCTGGTGATGATGATGATAAAGAATGCCAAAAGTTGGCTGAACATGGAGGCTCATGCCTGCAATCCGAGCACTTTGGGATGATGAGGCGGGTGGATCACTTGCGATCTGCAGTTCAAGATCAGCCTGGGCAACATGGTGAAAACCTGTCTGTACTAAAAACACAAAATTAGCTAGGCATGGTGGTACATGCCTATAATCCCAGCTACTCAGGAGGCTGAGGCAAGAGAATCACTTGAACCTGGGAGGCGGAGGTTGCCGTGAGCCAAGATCGCGCCATCGCACTCCAGTCTGGGCAAGAAGAGGGAAACTCTGTCTCAAAAGAAAAAAAAAATTAGCCAGGTAGTAGTGGCATGCATCTGTAATCCCATCTACTCGGGACGCTGAGGCAGGAGAATCACTTGAACCCAGGAGGCGGAGGTTGCAGTGAGCGAGACTGCACCACTGCATTCCAGTATGGGTGACAGTAAGACCCTGTCTCAAAAAAAAAAAAAGAATATCAAAAGCTAATGTTACCTACAGTTTACCATGTGCTGTGCAAACTTCTAAGAATGCTATGTTTTATTTAGATTATTAAATGCTAATATTATTCCCATTTGATGGATATATAAACTGAGGCATAGAGAAATTGAGTTATATAGTCACCCAACTAGCCAGTGGCAGAGCCAAACATACTGGCTGCACAGTCTATGCTGTTAAACTCTGCCGGTGGTTTTCCAAGTGTGGTTCTTGAACTGGCAGCAAAGAAGAGCTAGAAACAGATATGCAGATTTGAGGCCCTGCCCCAGATCTACAGAATAAAGTACTCTGGAGGTGGGTCCAGCAATCCATGTTTTAAGAAGCCCTCCAGATGATGCTCATGCACGTGAAAGTTTGAGAATCACTGCTGACTGCCATACAGCCACTCAGTAAAGTTGTATCCCTGATTCAAAGGGTCTGACTGTTTTAAGCCTCTTGATGCCCAATGCCAAAATACCCCCAGAATAGGCTGCAGAAACTTACACTGCCATTTAGTCCAAGATCTTCCAACTGGTTTATAGTTCGAAGAATTTCAAGAGTGTGTAAATCTGGTGTTTACATTTGAATAGACATGAAATGGCTCTTGCTTTATATGACCTTACTTTTCAGAGTTTGCTTCAGAGCTGGCATGTACACTGCTACATTTAAAATATCTGAGAAATCATTCCAGGGACACACTGGGAAGCATTCCTCCAAAAAAGGAAACCTTTTCCAAATTAAAGATGGATAGGTCACTAACATAGTTAACATCAACTAATCACAGAAAAGCCTAAGAATATTTGTCAAAAGACTGAAACGGTTGGCAAATCTAATTAACATACAGAATAGCTGTATAATTTGTTTGGGGGGGGGCATATTGTAGACGAAATTGCAATTGCAAAATTACACATACAAACACACTTTTCAGGGTAAAAATTGTTTGGATTTCATCAGATTCACAAAGGAGAGGCCACAAGCCTGCAAAACATAAGAATGACAGTATTAGAGGCTGGGCGCAGTGGCTCACGCCTGTAATCTCAGCGCTTTGCGAGGCCGAGGTGGGCGGATCACCTGAGGTCAGTAGTTCTAGACAAGCCTGGCTAACATGGTGAAACTCCATCTCTACTAAAAATACAAAAATTAGCCGGGTGTGGTGGCGTGTGCCTGTAATCCCAGCTACTCAGGAGGGTGAGGCAGGAGAATTGATTGAACCCAAGACGCGGAGGTTGCAGTGAGTTGAGATCACGCCACTGCACTCCAGCCTGGATGGCAGACCAAGACTCTGTCTAAAAAAAAAAAAAAAAAAAAAAAAGATGGTGTTAGAGATATGGACTATGCCATGCAGATTTTTGAAAATTGTGAGATATAATAAGTCATCCAATTACAAACTTAAAGGCAGAATCAAGAAAGTAAGAAGGGAAAGAAGAAAAGTTAGAAGGGAGAAAATACAAAGCCAACATCACCTCCTCAGCAATACTGTCAGTTCATAAATAACTGAATTGAGCAAATGCCTGAAAATTTGGCAACTATTTTAAAATTAGGTATTATGGTTTCAATTATTCTTGCTACATTATAAATAGAGGTAAATTAGCTAAAATTCAATATAAACGTTTGTGAAATATGGACAACACCAACCAAATTACCACACTTGTCTGCCCACATCTAATCTCTGGAAATCGTACAATCAACTTTGCGCCTGTGTAAACAGATAGTCCCCGACCATTTCCTGGAGACCAGTAAGCTCAGATGCTGTGGTATGGCATAAAAAGACCTCTACACACCATGTGCCTCTAGTCTTTCCAGCTACAAATCCAAACTTGCTTGTCTCAAAATTAAAAGTGGCAAGACAGAAAAGACACAGCTTTCGGGCATTTAAAATCTGTAAGTCAGAAGCTAAACCCATATAGTTCTGTGTATACTTCCCATCCATTATCTCCTGATGCAAGAGGTTAAAACAAATTAGCAGATGTGCACATACAGAGACGCTTTCCTAATTTCACCAAGGTCTAAAATCCCACCAACATAGACACAGATTCGTCCTATCTAGGCTACTGAAGATTTATTACCTAAATCACTCATCTATCAATTAGTCCTATACATCTCTTCTACAGTTAATCTTCAATTAGCCTTAAAAATTATAAAAACTTTTCATGTTATATGTTTATGTCTTGCTGTACTTTGATTAAATTATGAATTCTTTGAATGCAGGGTGATAATAAGAATAATATATTTTTGTATCTTCTAGCCAACCATAGGACTATGAACCTAAGATAGGTTATGTTTTTATGTCAATTTTCTTTGGCAAGGAGTCAGGGCCAAGGACATCTGTCCGCTCTGTGAGTGACTCACTAAATGAGTCCAACCTCCATTTCGTTACTAGGCTGGCTGAGGATTCTTTTAACTACCAATAACGTCAAAACTTTTAATTTGTAAGATGCCATCAGCTAAATGATTAGAAAGAAACTCTAGAGGAATGACGACAACTATAAGTCATTTTGCCACTCCAGAAATTGTGAAACACAGTCTTAAACTATAGTATACATACATAGACATTTTTCAGAGATAATTTAGAAAAGAATGAGAAATGCTCCCTCAGTTTTGTCACTGTAAAGTAAGAGCAGAAGTTTGGAGAAGGCAAATCTTCTCACATCTGCCATTCATTAACCCAGGGATTAACAAACTTTCTGCAGAGGGCCAGATAAATATCTTAGGTTTGCGAGCCACATAATCTCTGTTGCAACAACTCACCTCTGCTGCTGCAGCATGAAAGCAGTTACAGGCAACAGTAAGCAAGCGGGTGTGGCTGTTTTTCAATAGAACTTTTATTTACTAGGTGGCAGGCCAGATCTGGCTCAAAGGTCGCAGTTAGCTGATTCCTGGTTTAGTCTGCAGACTTAAACACAGTGCCTTATACCCAGCCCTTACTCAAACAAGGTACTGAACGGACAGCTGAGACAAGTTTAAAATTATGTACAGAATGCAATCTTGACAATTATAATTGTGAATCACTACATTACAGAATATAATCTTGACAATTATAACTGTGAATGTCACATACTCAGTTTACGCATGATGCTTTTCCTGTATTACAAACCTATTAATGGCTGGGCGTGGTGGCTCACGCCTGTAATCCCAGCCCTCTAGGAGGCAGAGGTGGGTGGATCAACTGAGGTCAGGAGTTTGAGACCTACCTGGGCAACATGGTAAAACCCCATCTCTACTAAAAATACAAAATTAGTGGGCATGGTGGTGCATGTCTATAATCCCAGCTACTAGGGAAGCTGAGTCAGGAGACTCGCTTGAACCTGAGAGGTGAAAGCTGCAGTGAGCTGAGATTGCGCCATTGCACTCCAGCTTGGGTGACAAGAGCAAAACTCCATCTCAAAAAACAAGAAAACTACTAAAGATACAGCATGTCTATACAAATACATGTGCTATATACATATAGCACACAGACAGAAGTTTGTGTTTATAAGAAATAGAAATTAAATGAGAAAAATCAGAATATCATCATAAAAATACACACTGTAAATGCATTTTCACTTAGTACTTTTGCATGTTGAATTCCTATTGAGTTGAAATGGAAATATCACCCATAGGAAGAAAAAAAATGAGGGAAGGTAAGCAATATTATCACAGTATTATTTATCATACCCATTAGGACTAAAAATAGTCAGGAAAGAATGAGCATTATGTCATTCTCTCCCAGTCTTTAACCTTGTAAAAGGTTGTTGAGTTTGTAGAGGGCATATCAAGAGTCAATGCAAGAGCCTATAAAGAGAACTACTTCGTATCATGCAGCCCTGAAAAATTAACATTTAATAATTATAATAATAAAAAATCACTTTTGCCCTGCTTTAGGATACTACCTTTTATTTTATTAATTTTTTCCAAAAATCTTCCTTCCTTTGGCTCTGAGAGGCATGACTCTGCTGTTGAAAAGCAAAAGACATTTTACGCACAATTTTCCCTCTACTAGGAAGAGGTATATTGTGCCCTTCAGTGAACATAAAATTGATATTATCATCTCTTAGTTTATATCTCACTACTTAACCTTCAGATTAAAAGTTATTGGATTTGAATGACTAAGAAGACATCATGTCACCTTCCCTTCAATGCGGAGAGACGGAAGTTGAAGACGAGACAAGGTAATGTGATGAAAACACAAACTTAGGATCCGTGGATGCTTTGCCTCTTTCAATAGGTGGCTATGATACTGACGATGCAGTTGTGTTTGTGTGGATAATAAATTCTGAAATTAATTGTCTACTTGAAGAAACTCTGCTGAAGATGAATCTGTGTTACAAAGTTCATTTTATTTTGGGTACAGTCAAAAAGGCGTGGTCTACCAATAGGGATAAAATAGATAATTCAGTGGGAACAGAGGGTTATCAAGCTTTAAAAAAATTCCAATACTCTCCACAGTTGGTATTTGCACTATCAGTTTATGCAGAAGATCCTGCAAAATGTCCACATGGAAAGATGAAAAAGAAGAACAGGGCTTGCTTCCCGCTTTCCCTCTCTGGGCATGGCTCAATTTAAATACACAAAGAAGACTAGGCCTTTAAGTCCCCAGGCAGTTTAATCTATACCTCCTAAATGAATCTTCCAATAACACCAGCTGTTTAATAATTACACATTGTACTTTTCCAACAAAAGAAACACAACACGCACCCCCTCACCACCTTAAAAACAAACTCATTCTAAGAAGCTTGTGTCAATATGGAACAAAGACTTTATCAAAGATCTAACTTCGTAGTTTTGTTCTCTCAAATAGATAAGCCCATTCCATGATCAATAGGAACACAAGCAGTTTATCAGCACTTCCCATGTGACTTTTGGAAGATATACTCATTAGTAACTGTCAAAGGCTAAACGGAAAATACTCGATAATTTTAATGCAAATAAACATATGCAATCAAAATAGTGAGTTTTAGCTACATAGAATTTTTTTTTGCAAGTCTTTTTTAAAAATGACTTTTTCAAAATAAGCCCATCCTTTATTATAAGTTCTTAACCTCTTAGTAGCAGCTGAGAAAGGAGTTCAGGTTCTTCCCCGTGCCCCTCTCTTTTATTTCATGGTGCCCCCATTTTGCCAGTCATTAAGATGGAACATCCTGACTCATACTGCTAACTCTCACTCCTTGGCATTTGCATACCCCATAATTCGAAAGGTCCTGTTGGTTTTCCAACGTTCCCCTCAGCAATCTCTTCTTATTCAGTCCTTCCTTTCTCTTTTTATTTCACTCATTCACAGTGTCGAAGAACTGCCCTACATCAGGTACTATGCTGTGTGCTGTGGAAGCACCAGCGAATAAGAAAGGTGATCCCGGCCTCCCTTCCCTGATGGAACTTACACTTGACTAAGGGATTCAGATGGAGGAGGAGATGATCAGGAAGCCAGGAGGGATCAACAACAAGGTGCCCTCAATTCAATGGGACCACGTTAGTGGCCCCTTACTAAATGCCAGACCAACTGCAGTGGCACTGTCAGAGCCACTCATCTCTCTGGGATTTCCTCCCTTCCAAGCCAGCTAGGTTCAACCTTCTCATCTACTTTTAGTACACCACCTCTCATACGGCCTTTCCTCTCTACTTAGAAGCCTCCCATAAGCTGAACCCAATCTGCCTTCTCACCAACTTCCTACTGCCCCCATAGTTATTTTTCAAGCTCAAGCTAAGTAAACTGTAAGTTATTCTCCCATGTTTTCCTAGCACCTGACACATCGGTTCCCCCTTTACCCCCATTTTCTTCCACATAGGGATGCTCAATAAATCACAGTTAAATAAAGCTGGGTGTGGTAGCACATGCCTGTAATCCTGGCACTTTGAGAGGCTGAGGTGGGAGGAACGCTTGAGCCCAGGAGTTCAAGACCAGATTAGGCAATATAGTGAGACCCGTATCTCTATGGAAAAACAAAACAACAAAGCAAAACAAAACAAAAACAGCTGGGTTTAGTGGTATGCCTGCTGTCCCAGTGACTCAGGAGCCTGAGGAGGGAGGATAGCCGGAGCCCAGGGAGGTCAAGGCTGCAGTAAGCCATGATCACAACCCTGTACTCTAGTCTGGGCAACCAAGCTAGACCCTGTCTCAAAACAAAAAAAAAAAAAAAAAAAAAAAAGAAAAACAAAAAGCAAAAAGTTAAATGAAAGAATATGCAAACAATCAAAGAAATAAATTTCATCTGTTTTCTAGTGGAGCTCATGTATTAGCACACTTGCAACAAAGCTGAGACAAGGTCAGCATGGGAAACTCTCTTCACTTGTCGGGGGGGATAACGTGGCTGTATTTCTACGAATCAAATGAAACACAGTATTTGGCAAAGGATCTCTGGAATGTTACAAGTAACACTTCATAATTACAATAGATTTGAGTTCAAAGACAAAGTGATGAAAAGAAACTTTCTAACGTGGGGTTCAATTGCCTACATAAACTTCCTTCTTGTGGCTCCGTGTACCACTGGCATTTATGTTGCTATTCTTCTTTGTCATAAAAGCAGTCACCTTGTAACCCTTTTTATCAAGTAATCTATGCACTACCTAAAAGTACACTAGACTCCATCAGGCAAGCTATAGGTTTACATTATATAAACATTCCAATTCTGCCTGCTCAGCGCGAGTTGTCAATAAACGCAAGCCACTGCAAAACAGCAAAGTAGGTTCCTTGCCTTCAGAGAACAGATAGGACCTGCCAGTTTTGCAAAAACAAACTCTTCGCAATCACTGAAACTAATCTGTCAACAAATTACCATTAAAGTCATATCTCCTGAAAGTTCAAAACAGATTTGTGAGTAGACAAGAGATAGGTCGGTTTTTTTTTATGATTATTTTTATTAGCTCACAGGTCAGGGCTCAAAATTACCTTTTCAAAGCGGCAAAGCTTTCTCTTGAAGTCAAGAGGGAACACTTCACTCATAATGAAATGTGGCACCTGGCTTTCTACTACCACATTCTCCTCTGCTATGGGTCTTTTTTCTTCTTTTGCTTCTTGTGCCATTTTCATTTTCAATGGAGAGATTAATGACATACAATTGTTTAGTAATCAAAACGTGAAAGAATTTCATACAAGGCTCACATCACAAGTTACATAAATCTTTGACAACAATATTTTGATGGAAGGCAGGTCTAAACTAACAGAGTAGAGAATTAAATTTAGCATTCAGGGTGAAATAAGCCTTTTCTAGAAACAGCCACAAAGGGAATTCAGAAAGTGTGGGGGGTTAGTGTTGTGGCTGCTTTTTCTTTATTTGTCAGAATTACCTGAATTCCTGTCTCAGTTTTGTTTCAGTTTGTTTGTGTGGTTATTACTAACATTTTGGTAGCACTGATTCTTACACAAAATATTTCTGACCATCAATACTTTGCACATTACTTGAACTCTGCAAGGTCTTCAATAAAAGTATATCTCAGCATGGCAAGTCCTTTAAAATTACAGCTGGGTTTTTGCCTACCAGCAAGGGAAGGTGCTAGCCCCGAGCACAATACCTGGCCATATGAAGGCATTCAATAAATATTAATAATACCTGCTTCTATGCCCCCTTTCTGAAATTTTCCCTTCTAGGACACAGAGGTGCTGACCAGCTTTTCCCTATCAGCATCAAGAGATCCTTTTTTCAGACACAGTCCCCAGCATCTGCCATGGGAAAGGACACTTGACAGCATTTCTAACAAAGTTCATAAGCAACCTTTTTCAAAGAAAATAGGGGTGGAATGATATGGCCAACCCAGCCATTACCACCCAGCCTTTACACCTATAGATCCACACCATATAACCTGTGTCATTCTCCATAAGGTATGAAACAAGGCCAAGAATGGCCTCTGAAATTTTAAATATGGTGCCCCAGAGGCCTATGGGTAAAAATTAGATGCAATAAGCACCTTCATGCAGAGGTGCTTACTGCCAGAAGAGACACACCGACAACTATTTCCTGCAGGCAGTTTCTCACAGAGGCAGTTAAAAGGCAGGAAATTTTTGTGGGACGGCTTCCTCCTTCTACTCAATATCCACGAGCAATTTCACTAACAAAAACTAATGAAGGGATACATTTTGCTATTTTGAATGTGATGAGAAGAATTTTCATTTGCTTGTGTATTTTTTGTTTTTTCTTTGTGTGTGTGTTTTGACACAGGGTCTCGCTCTGTTGCCCAGCCCAGGCTGGAGTGCAGTGGTGCGATCTCAGCTCACTGCAGCCTCGACCTCCCACACTTAAGTGATCCTCCCACTTCAGCCTCATGAGTAGCTGGGACCACAGTCATGCGCCATCACTCCTGGCTAATTTTTGTATTTTTTGTAGAGACAAGGTTTCACGGTGTTGCCCAGGTGAGTCTGGAACTCCTGAGCTCAAGAGAACTGCCCGCCTCACCCTCCCAAAATGCTCGGATTATAGGCATGAGACAATGCATGCAGCCTGCTTATATATTTATTTATGCTGAAACAAACAAAAGTATTTCTACCTTCCTCTGAAAGCACTGACACTACGGTCCCTCTAATACCATTTCCAATGTTCAGAAGACCCGGGATATCAATTTCTGATTCTCCCAGGTTCCTCCAACAGTGTATTTTCTACATTCCCTTTGTTTTTTGTTTGTTTATTTGGTATTTTTTTTTTTTTTTGGAGACAGACTTTCACTTTTTCTTCCAGGCGGGAGTGCAGTGGCCCGATCTTGGCTCACTGCAACCTCCGCCTCCCAGGTTCAAGTGATTCTCCTGTCTCAGCCTCCTGAGTAGCTGAGACTACAGTCGTGCACCAACACGCCCAGTTAATCTTTGTATTTTTCACAGAGACAGGGTTTTGCCACATTGACCAGGCTGGCCTTGAACTCCTGGCCTCAAGTGATGGGCCCACCTCACCTCCCAAAGTGCTGGGATTACACGCATGAGCCACCCCAGCAGCCCTCTACATCCCCTTTGAATATGAATAACTAGGCATTTTGCCTGAGTCCCACCCATTTCTCTGAGCTTCTCGTGTTCCGGGAAATGACTAATCTTTAACCTCCTTCAATGGCTCACTGGAAAAAGTCAACCCAATGGGTCCTCTTTACTCCTCTTCTTCTCTTTCAAGAGAAGTTCCCTATCTACCGCTCCCACCTCCTTACTACTCATTTCACATTTTCTCTCCTTCTTTTACATTGCTAACTTAAAATATACACACTGTCTTCTGGGCCACAAGACCCAACCCCTTAAACCAAATGTCAAAGAAAGAAGCCACAGGAACTAAACACTTGGCTTATCCACACTCTCTAAATAATACGCATTCAAATTCCAAATTCGGCATATCTTATTTTTATGTTTTTCTCACAGATTCCCTCCAAACTGCCCTCTTCATATAAAATGATAGCCACACCTCAAAACTGCAGCAACCAAAGCTCTCTCTATACTCACTTGCAGACAATAAAACTGCCAGGTGGTACAAAAAAAAAAAAAAAAAAAAAAAAAAAGAACGAAACCCCACAAAAAACTCATCATTAAATGGAATGTTGTTAAGAAATAGCTGTTTTATTTAACAGCTATTCATTTTTATTGAATAAACATTTTCTAGTATGCATTCTGTTAATTGACCTGACAGCATATGCTGTATATGGAGAAACTTCTAAACATTATGCTCTATGTAATATGCTTATCTGAAAAAGCTCTCATTTGCAGCAATATGGAAATAAAATTCTGCTTTCTAAAATTCAAGACTTTTAAAATGCATTAATCCACACAGTTTACGAAATTGTTCTGGACATTTTAAAATCCTTTAAGTAAAAAAAACACTTTAGTCATTGCTAATAGTATTTGTTGCTGAGTTTCATAATGGACTAGTGCACATCCAATACAACTTTTACAGACATAGAAATGGGGCAGGCATAATAGGAAATAAAAAGCAGTTATGGTATCGGGGAAAGAATTACTCAATGGATAAAAGAAAATGTTCAGAAACTCTATCAAATTATATGATTAGAAAACTATTGTTATAATAGTTTCATGGCGCAGACATAAATAGAGTTGAAACATTATGGAGATAATACATTTAGTCTTGAGAAAGGAAGACAGTTTGTGAGTGTGTTGGTGGGCTCTACCAGCTAATGACAGCACCTCTCTTGGGCTGATGGCTTCTGAGTGATGAGTTTACCTTCCAGCCCAGAATCGCCAACTCCACTACCTAGAGGCATAAATGAGCAATGCTGCTGGTGGGAAGGCGAGCAGGCTGGAGGGCTGCAGGCTCCCTGTCTTCAGTAGCAATTCATCTCCCAACAATTGTTGCCCTTGCGGGACTATCAGCCCAAGGTTACCAGATATTCTAATTTTTCAAAAGAAGATGGAAAAGCCAGATTTGCCCCATTTCTCTAAGTTGTCAACTAACTAATTTTTAGAAAAAAAAATACCATTAGAACGCAATTAAGCCAACTTATAAACAAAACTACGGAACGTGTGCACTCCACAGTGAATCTCTGTCAGGGCCCTCCCATTCTGAAAAGGGCATTTGCTGTAAAATTTGTAATTATCTATGATGACATGTAGCAAACATGGAAAGGTTTGCATTTATTTCTTTTAAATCCTGGCACTAAGTATAAAAACTCTCCCGGTATCCTCAATGATGGTACTGGTGCAACTGGAAAATCCTCCAGCATTCAATGTAACACACAGCATAATTAACTCGTTTTTATACCAAGTGCTTTTAAGCCAGATCTTTGTGTTCCATGGGCTTCTAACATATTTTACAGTTCTAATTCTCTTCCACTGTCCTACATTAATCAAAGCTGTAACCCCTGTTGTCTTTGTACTACGGAATCAGAATGTGCCCCTGGCGAGGAATGGGGGAAAAGTCAACAGGAATTAAATTTCAGTGCAACTGTTTACTCAACTGTGGCCTGCAGTTATTGAAATTTTATCCGTGGTTTTGTGTGACTACCGCAGTAATGAATTCAGCATGGCTGTGATTTTCTCACTGCTGGTATTCTCACTTCAAGTAAAAACCTGTAGAATAAAAATGATGAAAACAACCATAGCCCATTGCAGAATGCATTTCTCCAAACTGTCTAATTGTTGTAGTTTTCAGTCTGGAAGAAAACTCTGATAACTCTAGTCCTGTAGAAATATTTTCAATCCTGTAGTTTTTCTTATTTCATCTACAGATTTCCCTTTTCCCCAACAACCTGTTAAGAGCCTTATCATATACTTAGGGGAGTCGAACAGCTGTGAATGTTATATTTTAAAAGACCTCAAAAGGCTTGCCAACCACAATACATGGTGTTTTAGCCACAATGATAGACCTTACTGCTTTGTTTCTTCCCAAAACGTGTCAATGGCATATGGAGAAAAAACTGTCACAAAACATTTAAAAACAGTATAAAAGTCTAATCATAAGACATTTCTTGACCTTTATATCAATAACCCATAACAACAAATTTTCCAAAGTGGTCACAGTGAAGGTAAAGAGGGAAGATGTGGATAAATACATTTGCAACTGATACTTTTTAAGGAAGATGCTGGTGAAATATGCTTTTATAACTTTATTCTATGTAGCCAATTTGTCATCACTGTTGTGTATGTGTCTGCGCATGTGTATGCACATGTTTTGATGGTTTATATGTAAATCTTTTTAGGGGACTTACTACTTTGAGAACCTGAATGATTTTTAGCTCCTCAAATAAAAATCGGAAATTAATTTCCCATTTATTTAATTAATGTACTCTAAATACTAATTATTTAGTAACATCAGTAGCCCCACCTCAAGTGCTTCATAAAGAAATAGTCAATCTTGGCTGGGCATGGTGGTGCACACCTGTAATCCTAGCACTTTGGGAGGCTGAGGCGGGCGGATCATGAGGTCAAGAGTTGGAAACCATCCTGGCCAACATGGTGAAATCCCATCTGTACTAAAAATACAAAAATTAGCTGGGCATGGTGGCGTGTGCCTGTATTCCTAGCTACTTGGGAGGCTGAGGCAGGAGAATTGCTTGAACCCAGGAGGCAGAGGTTGCAGTGAGCCAAGATGGTGCCACTGCACTCCACCATGGCAAGAGAGTGAGACTCCGTCTCAAAAAAAACAAAAAAGAAAAGAAAAGAAATAGTCAATCTTGACACTTCTCTGGTAAGGGCATAGAAGATGGCATTCAAAAACATTATTTATTCTCAATATAATGGGTGAGAACATCACATGAAGATGATGTACTAGCACAAATACACAAAGACCCTCTTACTATCTACTGCTGGGTTTTGCTAACAACCTCACTGGTTGGAATTTGGCCACCTGCACTAACCTAAATGCACAAAGTTTATACACAACATACATCACAAATTCCAGCTGAAGTGAGCCTGCGGTACAGGCAGAAATGTGTTTGGGTTGCCAATGAAAGAAACATCAAATCACTTGCAGGAAGTCCTCTGAATTAACACTTTTGCTGGTCTGTGACTTTTCCTTTCTTATGCTTTGTTGCATCTTTTTCCCAACAGGTTCCATAATCTCATGTTGGTTTCACCACCTTGTAAGGAGCTAACAATCTAATAATCCCTGATGTTTTAAAAAAAAATTTGGCCAGGCACGGTGGCTCACGCCTTAATCCCAGAACTTTAGAAGGCCAAGGCGGGTAGATTAAGAGGTCATCCTGGCCAACATGGTGAAACCTCGTCTCTACTAAAAAATATATAAAAATTATCTGGGAGTGGTGGCATGTGCCTGTAGTCCCAGCTACTCAGGAGATGGAGGCAGGAGAATCAGTGGAACCAGGGAGTCGGAGGTTGCAGTGAGCCAAGATCGTGCCACTGCACTCCAGTCTGGCAACAGACCGAGACTCCCTCAAAAAAAAAAAAAAAGCCTCTTAGCAAGGAGAAAATAAAACATGGTTTACAGGCTGTCTCAAAGTTGCATCCCAAACATAAGCTTAGCCAGTTTCTTTGACACAAATTCCAAGAAAATGGTTTGAGAAGCACTTTGTCTTTATCTTCCCCTTCCCCACAGAAGTTCCTGTAGCTTTCAGAAAGGCCCAAAGATACTTCATTCTTTTTAATTCACCTGTTTCTGAGTGGCATCATAACTATGTTTTGAATAAGTAAATTAAGAACAAAACTGGTCACAAACCATCTATTATTATTAACGAAACCTAATAATACTTCCTGATTCCAAGAGAGGCTGGGAAACCAAAGCCAGTCTTCAAGCAAATGCTGTTTACTTATTTGAATTTTTATCAACATTTTGACAACAAAATACCATTTCTTGGGTTTTGCTGGACATCACTGCCCCGATGTCCAATGGTCACCTGTACCATTTGGAAATATTTTACCAGTCACTCACAGATACCTAGTTCTGTACCTGTAAAAAGTATAACAGGAACGAGTATGTCCCAACTTACATACATTTTGGGGAGGCACTAATAAGAGACAATTTAAAACAGTACGACTTAGCCTCAAACCCACTGCTGCATGAATATAGGTAACATATGTAAACACCCTTATACCCCCAAATCCTACAGGTAGAGGGAAGCAACTTCCTACAGTGATGCCCATATTCTAGAAGTTTTGGCTGTCATCTATTTCTGCCTGTATTTTTATGTATTTCTTTCTTTTCTTTTCTTTTCTTTTCTTTTTTTTTGGGGGGGGTGGGAGGGCCGAGTCTTGCTGTTGCCCAGGCTGGAGTGTAGTGGCACAATCTCGGCTCACTGCAACCTCCACCATCCTGGGTTCAACCCATTCTCCTGCCTCAGCCCCACCTAGTAGCTGGGAATACAGGCGCATGCCACCATGCCTGGCTAATTTTTTGTATTTTAGTAGAGATGGGGTTTCACCATGTTGACCAGGCTGGTCTTGAACTCCTGACCTTGTGATCCGCCCGCCTCGGTCTCCCAAAGTGATAGGATTACAGGCGTGAGCCACCGCACCCGGCCCTATGTATTTATTTCAACTCTCCTTACTCACTTTTATTCCTTAGCCTTTATTTTCTTCTCCATAGGCTTAAGCCTGTTTTTTGCTTTATTTTTATTTTTGTACAAAAGCCCTGAGAACCATTTCTCCAAAGAGTAATTTTATTCCAAACAGGGACAGGTTAGGCTGACACAGGTCCACTCCAACTGCGTCTCAACAACTGCTCCCCACAAGGGGACCTACAACACTTCCAACTCCCAAGGGCTTGAAAATTAGTCTTTTAAGCCAACTGCTGGGACCCCTAGAGGACTGATGGTTTATGAGATCCCGCTGACAGAAAGACAGACGCACAGACAGGTGAGCAGAAAACACGGATCGTGATTAAGTGTATAATTCAGCGGTAAAATTCGCACCCACCACCCTCCACTTCCCAGGAGTCCGAAGCCCAGTACCTGTTGCTGCTGCTGCTGCGCGTGGGCGAGGTCCGCTGCCCCGATGTCCACGGCCGGCGTCTCTCCGTTGGACCGCCCCTCCCGAAGACCGCCGCACTCTAATAAGTGGTTGCTGCCACCGGACCCATTCTGGATGGCTGAACCGTTACTTTTTGTCTCAGTCCCAGATTCTTGCATCATGACTCAAAAACCTGATACAAGGATTTCCAAGATGAGGAGGAGGGGGAAGAAAAAAAAAAAGCAGCTGTTAAAACAGTTGTTGTGCATAAGGAGAAGGGCCTTGCTTTAAATGTTGCCAAAATCTGTAAACAGTTGTCATTTTCTTTCACTCATCTTATCCCCTCATTAGTGGGCCAAGCCCCTAGATTCTGAGTCTGAAACTGTCATTCCCCAATTTAAGTTTCAGTAGTATTGTTTTAAATATATTATTTTATTACCCTTAAAAAATTAAATATTTGTGGGTAAACCTAGAATTCAAGATTAAATTTTTCTTATATCTGGTTTCTTTGTTCAAAAACCAGCAAGTCATCCTATAGAGCATATTAGGTATCCTAACATTAAATTTCAACATGTGCAGGCACTATTTGTTTATATTACACTTTTTTTCTTGAGACAGAGCCTCGCTCTGTTGCCCAGGCTGAAGTGCAGTAGCATGAGCTCTACTCACTGCAAACTCCGTCTCCTGGACTCAAGTAATTCTCCTGCCTCAGCCTCCCGAGTAGCTAGGATTACTGGCACCCACCACCATGCCCAGCTCATTTTTGTATTTTTAGTAGAGACAGGGTTTTACCATGTTGGCCAGGCTGGTCTTGAACTCCTGACCTCAGATGATCTGCATGCCTCGGCCTCCCAAAGTGCTGTGATTATAGCTGTGAGCCACGGCGCCTGGTCAAAAGTCCTAAAAGTCTAATAGAAAAAATATATATAGGGCTGGGCGCGGTGGCTCATGCTTGAGGCTGAGTCGGGTGGAACACTTGAAGTCAGGAGTTCGAGACCAGCCTGGCCAGCATGGTGAAACTCTGTCTCTACTAAAAATACAAAACAAAACAAAACAAATTTAGCCACGCATGGTTGCAGGCACCTGTAATCCCAGGTACTTGGGAGGCTGGGGCATGAGAACCGCTTCAACCCAGGAGGTGAAGGTTGCAGTGAGCCGAGATTTAGCCATTGCATTCCAGCCTGGGTAACAGAGCAAGAGCAACAGAGTGAGACTCTGTCTCAAAACAAAAGAAAAAGAAAAAGAAAAAATATATAGTGTAAAATGAGCAGCTATAAAATATCACTTGGGTGTAAATACATTTCACATTCATTCTTATTACTCTCTGGGCACAAAACTATTTTCCCAGAGAGCCAATTCAGCCCTTGGCTCAGAAAACATGTCCAAAGATGACAAAGGACAGATAACATTTGCTAATACCAACTGTTACCATCTACTGATCACCAGTGTTGGTTCAGGCAGGCCGTATGTGGGTGATTTACACACATTCTCTAATTTAGTGCTGATGACAATTGCTACTCCCAGTTTGTAGATAAGAAAACTAAGGCTTCACAAGTTATTTAATTTGTCCACTACAAGTCATAGCTAGTAATGGTGGAATCAAGATTTGAACCAGTTCAGTTAAGTCAAAGCTCTTAACCACAACGAGTATTTTTAAAGTTGAGGTTCAGTGGGGGGCAAAACAATGAAAATGGCAGGGTCATGCCCCAAGTTCACAGACCAGTCATAAAAGGAAGTGAACAGTTCAAATATGAAAGCTGAGAAATGCCTGAGTAATTAAGACTTTAATGTGAAATACCAATCCCAGATTAAAGGGCAGAAAATTTTTACGAAAATGTGTTCCAATCGTGGAAGGCCATATGTACAACCAATGCTACAGATTTCTGCCCCATACATGAAATGTGACAACAGGGGAATTTCAATCTTTGGGTATCTTTAGAGGACATTGTTTTCTTGCTAGAAACTGAAGTCTGTTTTCTGCAGACTTGCACAAAAAAACAAATGGAAAAATTAAAGGCAGAAAAATTCATATCTTTCTTCATTTCCTTTCACTGTATGGCATGATCCAATTTCATACAGACTTCATAAACCCAAAAGATGTATATATTTTTTAAGTTGATCCAATTCTGAAGTGGATTAAGAATGGCATTTTTCACTAGCAGGTAGGAAACAAACTCAGAAGCAACAGTTGATTCACTCTCGTTTCTTGATTTTTACTATTTTTCCTTTATCATCTCTTCAGATCAGCCTTTCTAATAATTATAGTCCTTTAGAAATTATACTTATATTCTTACTGACCATAGAGTAAAGAATCTATCAAAAATAACCAAAATCTTCCCTAAGACATAAGAACCAGGTAACAAGATAATTTGTGACAACACGAGTGCCTTGTTCATCACCAAAAAATTCATTTCAAGAAATGAATTTGTGAAACCTAGGTACTTTTCCCTGGGCGTTTTCAGTCTCTTTTCCACAAACTTGCCCTTTGTACAGAACTAAAGGAAAAGAGCCGGGTACAGTGGTTCATGCCTTTAATCCCAGCACTTTGGGAGGCCAAGGCAGGCAGATCACTTGAGGTCAGGAGTTTGAGACCAGCCTGGCCAACATGGTGAAACCGGTCTCTGCTAAAAATACAAAAAAATTAGCCGGGCATGGTGGCTATGCCTGTAATCCCAGCTACTACGGAGGCTAAGGCAGGAGAACTGCTTGAACCCAGGAGGCCAAGGTTGCAGTGAGCAGAGAGCATGTGACAGAACGAAGCTCTGTCTCAAAAAACAAATGGTGGGGGGGGGTGAAGAGGAACTAAGGAAGAGGCACCGTGTTAGATATTTAAGCAAGAAAGCATTTGTCCTAGAGTAGGTAGCAAGTAAATCTATCTAATTATTAAAATATATCTCAAATATATGTAAATAAAAAAATCTATAGATGCAGATAAAATAGGTATAGAGATATTTTTCCTTCTGGGAATACCTCCCCTTACCAAGGACTTGATCCGCAAAAGACAAAAGCACTGCATATATATAAACTCTACACCTGCCCTCAGAATGAGGCATATTTAGCCAAATATACTGTCGTGATGGGAAGAGAGCTGCAGGTAGAATGCTGCTTTCAGACTATGCAGTCATCAGGATCCCAGGCCTGAGAGCAGGTGTCTAAGAGACTGGTCCTGCTTTTGTTTCCTTGATGAGACACCATTCTGGTGGGTGGAGTAAGAACAGTCTCCAATACACAATTTGATGAGAAGGCCCTGTTTTTGCTCCATGCAGTTCCAAAGCTGACTGCCAAGTCCTCCAGTACAAGTTTTGCAGGCATCAAGCCAAGCAGCTTGGCTTGTGAATCAGGTTTGTGAGAGTGCAGGCTTTGGTACCAAAATTGCATAAAGGATTATTTTGGTCTGAGGATGTCCTTAATTAGTCAAGTGCTAACAGTAGTATGTAGGTTGGAAGATTTAAAATTTCCCATAATCTCCCACACCAATCAGGAGAAAACAGCTTTTTGAAAAGCACATGTGAAAAAATAGGAGTGTCAATGTCTAAGAACATTTCTATCAGTGTCTGGGCCAGCAGTATTTCTATCAAATGCTCCAAGTCATTTAATAAGCCTTTATATCTTTATCACACTTCACAAATTGCAAAAGCCCGCTGATGTGCTTTTCAAACTCATAACAAGGCTAGGGGAGAGATAAGGCAGGTAAATGTTATCCCCATTTCACAGCTCAGAAAACTAAAGCTCAATCGGTTAAGGGATAGATGGAGCTGTAACTATTCTCTGTTTCAGACATGAACTTGTTCATTCAATAAATGATTAAGAATCTCCAGTTTGTAAAGGCCTGTGCTGAGTGGTGAATAAGGGAACAAGGGAACTAATGAAAAGAAAACTAAAAAAATTCTAGAAAAGACAGCAATGAGAGGGGCAGGTGGACAAAGAAGAACATTAAAATACAATGATATAAAGCATCTGTACTCTTTTGCAAACAACTGTCTTTTTCTTTTGAGTTTCCATTATTAGAGTCATCTGAAATCAAATCAGTGTATAGGAGAGGCATCCATCTTCTCTATCATGGGATGTTACGCCCTCCTTTCTTCAAGGAAAGCTTGTCCCAGGCACCCAGTTTACATAACCTCTGCTTCTCTCTGGGGGAGTAACTAACCCTATAACGAACCAACTGCCTTGCTCCATGACAAACTGACACCAAGACTGCAGAATCATACAAAGTGCCTGAATACGAAGGTATGGCCATACCATACCCACAAACAAGTCCTTCCTCCGGAAACAAGACCAAACCTTCCTCTGCCTTCCTGTATGGTATTGCCGGATGAGCTGAGCCTGTTTAAATCACATGATCCATTCAACATAACCCTACAAAGGCCGATGCTGCAATGGCATAGATGTCAAAAAGCCTAAAGAAGCCAAAATAACCCACTTCTCACCCTGCTTGGAAACATTACAGAGCTACAGGTTTCAGAGGTTCGATTTTGTGCTGGAGGGCCCTGTAGAAAAGGACAAGGACTGAGTTTAGCATGCTTATTTACTGCTGTTGCCAGCAGAGCTGCTCTCTGGAAGTATTCTGGAAAATTCATAATGTCCAGGCCAATGTATTTATAGTAAATTAAAGCAGGGCTTTATTATGATGATGATTTCCTTGGTTACAGTGCTGATGCTGAAAATTTAGGGAAAATAAAGCCCTTGTTATCATGCTTGTGAAAGATTTTAAGCTAACAAAAAGTTCAGTCTTGATTCCAGGGCAGTTAATTAAGGTTGACCAAGTCAGGCAGAAGTAAATTAACTTGCCTGATCAATTATTTATATGAAGCAGAATAAATGCCTTTAAAGAACTTGGTCTGTTCATAAAATGATGTGTAAATTAAACTAAACATAGTTTTGTAAAATATGTTTCTACTTCTATGGGGAGAAGAGAAGTTAATGGTGAAATCACTTTTAGGAAAATGATTAGAGTAATTACACAGTCCACCCCCCATCCAAAAAGAAAAATCCTCTTTCTCATCGTTCATCCATGTGCAGAGAAAGAAGGAAGATGGCATGTCATTTTGAAGATATAACAGAAGCTCATGGAAAAGGAGGAAGGAAGGATGGAAGGAAGGAAGGATGGAAGAAGGAAGGAAGGAAGGAAGGAAGGAAGGAAGGAAGGAAGGAAATGTGAATTGCACTATGTGGATTTCATCATTTTAGAAATATTGAACACATGGCTCTTACTTTATTGTCAGTTAACTCCACGCAGTTTGTAGACTGAGAAAGAATAAGGATGAGACTCGGACTAGCTTTAGTTCTAAGAGAAGTACTTTTAAAATTACTCATGTTGCATCATTAAGGTTCAAAACCCTCAATAATCGCGTTCATGCCATTCAGGAAAACAGAAGACCAAACCTATCTGTATTAAGATATAAAGCATACATTTAGTTCTGGCTCTCATCAAGCAAACCAACTGATTCCCTTTTAATGTGCAAAGGGTTTACAAGGCAACATAAGACAAACAAAGGAGTTTTAAGGAGTGGGGTGCAGCTCCACAGATTTTTTTTCCCCTAGTAGGCAAACAGTAGGGTGGCCTAGGATATTAAACCCGCTCTGTACTCTTTACTGCCCGTGTGGGTGTTACTCCCGTTCACAATAGAGAGGGAATCAAGCAATAGAAATCCCAGATGGAAGTCACAGACTCTCAGGAGAGGGCTGCAACAATGGAGACATCACATTTGCTAGCATGAGGCCCACGCTTTTACACTGCTCACCCTTCACCTGGCGAGATGCTGCCGCAGCAGGTGGCACTGAAGAGATGAGGGACTGACTGGGGAAGGGGATGACAAATGAGACTTAGCGGTTAAGGAGGCAAGTGAGGAGACAGAAAGATGGAGGCCCCAAGATGTAGCGTCACTGTCGCATGAGTATGCCATGGGGTTGCGTGGCATACTCCTGAAGGAAACAAAAAGGGAGGGAGACAGGAGGGGGAAGAACAAAACAAGAGAAACAGAGTTATACCAGATAATACATGCTCCCTTGAGATAACGCCTACAAATTATGAATGAACCCTGCAGACACTGCATTTGTCTATCTGCTGTCCTACTGGCACTGGTCCCATTTCACGGAAAGACTACCCAAGAGTCAAGTTTAGGAGGCGAAAGTGCTGACTGTGTTATGAACGCACTGTCTTCCAGTACCACATTTTCATAATTATAACAGAAAGGCGTAAATTTTCTAATGCATGGCAGTTCAAAAAGTAATCAAGGGAATGAGCCGGAGGGCTATTTTAATGTATGCAAAGCTAGTGACCCACAGTAAATGGGAGGTAAGCTACAATGAATGCAAAGTAATGCACACATACTACAGTCCTGGTCTGATGAGGGACGGCTAAAATTAACACCCAATTAATTTCCGAATTGACAAACAAATGAAACCCATAAATCTACTTTCTCATTAATTTTCTTGTGGCATAATTTAAAGCAGTAATATGAGGGCCAAAACTGAACATTATCCATCATATATATCAAAAAGATAGCACTGTAACACCATAAATTATGCATATTACCTGTTGTTAAAAATGATTTATGTATTATCAACTTTATCATGCACCACAGAGGTCTACATGTGTCTTTAAAAATCTGGAATTTCATTTAGCCCCTCTGGGAAAAAAGTTCAGGAGCAAAGAAACTGTCAAACAAAACAGACGTGGCCACTCATTTAGCCACATGAGAGATCAGGGTAAAACTGCAATCATTCCAGGTCTCAGGTGAGTAGAGGCTGAGAATATCATGGAGGTGATGAGTTGGGCCTCCCTGGGGATGAGAAACAAATCATCGGTAGGAGCACCCCTCCTAGAGAACACAGCATCTGTGTCCAAACAGTGTCACTGACCTGTCCTGCCCTCTGGAACGCAGGAGAGGCAGGGCTTGGTACAGGTAAGCAAAGGCGAGATGCATTTGAATGCATCTCACATGGCCAGTGGGAAGCTTCTAGAGCTATAACGACCAAGGTAAGCAAGGGACCCTAAACTGGCAAAAACTTAGAAAAACCATGCTTATTTTCAATAATGAAATACAGTAGCTGTCTTGCCTTCGAAAGAGGAAGAAAAGAAACAGAAACTAATTTGTATGTATCAATTAAACCAGAAATAGTTTATCAATTAAATGGAAGAAGCGTTCAGATTAAAATAGTTTTCTTCTCCACTCTCCCAGCTCCATTTGTTTAACAAGAATAATAAATAAATAAATCTTTTATCTCAAACTTAACTTTCAGGTATGCCTTGCACATAGCAGGTATTTAATACATAATTACTAAACGTTTGGTTAAATGATTAAATGACAGAAAAATCCAAGTCCAATCTCTTGATCAAATCAGATCAAGGGCTTGTCTTGGTCTCCAGATTTTATATTCCTACTTTAAAAATACTCTATTTCCTGTACTCTTCTTTAACTGTTTTGGTGTTCTGAAACTCAGAAAGAAACAAGCCATTAAATCTGTTAGGTATTAAGAGAAGTAGGATGATCTCACTGAACACTGAAAGATAATCAACCAATGAAACAGCCTACGAAAACTCATTGGAAACATTGTATATATATATATATATATATATATATATATATATAGAGAGAGAGAGAGAGAGAGAGAGAGAGAGAGAGAGAGATGGACAATTCAGATGGGCTGGAGATGGTAGAGAATGGATGTTTAATTTTCCCTGTAATTCATGACTCAGAATAGAGTTGGTGGAATAGGGTGGTAATAAAATAATGTTCCTAACAAAAGCACACCAGGATTTCAATGTGAAGACAGGAGACTTCAGATTTCTGAGGAAAAAGGGATTTCTGCATTCTAATGCCAAGGCAGTAAAGTTGTTCAGAGCAACTGTAAATGTCTTACTCTTCAGAACTGTCTTCATCAAACTTTCTTGGATACTGTAAGCTTTATAAGACACCAATGAGCACAGATAACAAATTGACCCTGCTCCAAAAATTACAGATGTCTAAATTTGTATTTTTTAGCTTTTCAGCTCTGGTGGGTCTTGGTTCCCTTCTCTCCTTAATAGACAAGAGTTTAACTGCTGTAATCATAGCAACTGCGGGCAAACGATGGAAGTTAGAAAGAAGCCGCTCTAGGAAGCAAGTACAAAGCAGAATGCATACCCACTCCCTCGCATATTAATCCGGAGGAGCGCAAATAATTAAATAGAGACTGAAAAGGAGCTTTGCCAATCCAGCAGTAGGCTGTTTGCTTTGCCACAAGGAAGCCTCTGAAGGTCAGGCATGATGGGGCCAGGTATTCTGGGGAGCTTAATTAAAATGCATTTTTACGGAACAAAATAGATTTTAAGTTTGAGAACTAACAAAGCCCGGGGAACTTTAATCATCTGAACATTCAAACAGCTGAACTCCCACAAATAGCCCAGTGGAATAAAGTAACCAACAACCAGTTCAGAAAAACCTTTTTTTTTCATTTCCATATTTTCTATCATTTAATGTACACGAGGCCAGGTTTATAACATCAATTAATGACTGGCGTGTTCGATGATACACTTGATGTATCTCCTGCTTCGGCTCAAGCCCCTCACCGCTCTAGTGGCCAAAGTGAACAATATGTTCACAGCATCATGGCAGTGTAGTGAATGTGGCCCATCAGAATTCTGTTGCTTGCATTTCTCCGTTGTGTGAAAGGAACAATTATTTAATTTTATCCTTCAAAAACTCCAATATACATATACGTATTTTTCCTCCCGAAAATTGCTCTCACAGACAGATTAGCAAGCCTTCTCTGATATAAAAGACCACCATTTATTTGCCTCTACAGGTCATGACCCTCCAGCCTCCACCCTTACCCTGGTCAGTGTTCTATCTTTGTAATTTACAGCAAATGCGAGGAGGCCGTGCCTCATATTGAAACAAGGCAAATTCAGAAACAGCAACAAACAATAACTTAAAAAAAAAAAAAGAAACAAATAATGATACGATGCAGGCTGAGTTTTCTCTGCTGTTTGCAAAACACGACAAAGGCCGGGCTAATGTTCAGGTCTTATCTAAGGTGGGTCCCAGTGTCCAAGGGACAAGCGTCACACACACACACCAAACTAAATAAAGAACCACATGCTTGCTTTACTTAACTAGAAATGACACAAAGCACAAACTCACTTTAAAATGAAACAGGTAAGAGTAAAAGCACTGGCTTTTAAAAATACATTATGCATATTAACTGTATCGTTTCTTCCCAGTTAAAATGTCTTCATTTATAGCAGGGAGCATTTATTCAGAACACATCAAAGTAAAAGTTAATCCTCCCTTCTCAAACTTGACAAAAAGTACATGCATCAAACAGGATCGTATCAAGCCTACAGGACAACACACAAGACATACACAATAACACAAAATCCAAGGATTGTACCTTTCGATAGTGACTGCCTTGTTCATAGTACTAGACTTTTTCTTCTACACCTTCTAAGTCCTTATTTGTTCCACAAAGAATTTTCTAGCCATCTGATGCTCTATTACTGAGCTAGTGGCCTTTCAGGAGAGCTCTCTCCCTTCAGAAAAAAGCAAACAACTGCATAGATATCATTACTCTAAGGAAATCTCTTAGAAAAACCAAACAACTTGCTAATCTCGCCAGCCCCTTCATCCAAGCAGAAGATAAGAAAAGCAAACCTAAGTCTGTTTCAACCACATTCCAGGGACAAGTTCTCCTTTTTCTTTCTTTATCAGAATTCTAGCATTTAAGTTTGTGTGTGTGTGTGTGTGTGTGTGTGTGTGTGTGTTAAACAGACCTTGCAGGATAAACTGCTGCTCACACCCGCAAACAAAGCAATATCTGTTTAATAACGATTGCTGCCATGGGTACAGTAAACAAGGGGCCCAGCATTTGTGTTTATGAACAAACACATCATCTTACAAGAGCAATTTAACATTAACCAGGTGGAATAATCAACAGATTTCATAGGTGACACCAGGGGCAGGGCTAACGTAAACAGAACTGGGGAGGAGAAAGGGGCCGCTCTTTGGGAATCAAGGTCGAGGTAAATGCATTACAGAGTAAACAGCTGGGAAGAAGGCAAGATAAACAAACAGTCATTCTTCTGACATTTAGAGAGGCAGAAAGGTTGTATGTTACATAGATCAGCTGCTGACCACCATGAAATCAAACCGGTTGGAGACCAAGCCTGCTTGTTTGCACAATGCCATGTTTGCTTATAAACAACAATTTGCTGTTACCAACATCACATTACTCATCATCATATAAGCCAGAGAGAATCCAGTCAGATCCGGTTAACTCTTTACTGGTGACATTACTTAGAAATTAAAAAACAAAAAACAGGCCCCTCTAAGAAAAAGAGGTCAGTAACCCCAAAATGAGACCAAGAGAGCTCAGTCAATACCCTTTTATTTCCTGGCTTGCAGATAAAAATAAAGCATGTACATGGTTTAAACTACTAAAGGTTGGATTTGAAAACAGCTTTAAAACAATATAATGTTTTCATGCTTCAGTAACTTTGCATTCAATACTTGAACTCATCTTCTTTTATCAATGAAATATATAGGTCACATACAGATTCAGTTCTTGAATGCTTTATCCAAAAGGAAAACCTAGATGCTCCATTCTCCCCATACCAAGCTTCTATTCTAAGATACCTTTAAGCCCAGTGGGCCCACAAACAGATGTGGAACATTTTCAACTACTCTGCAAAAATCCAACTATATCAGTTTATGATTTTTTCCTTAAAAAAGATCGTGTAAATAAAAAAATCAATTGATGTCCCATATAACCACTCAGGGGTTCATTCTGTCAGCGTTTCAATAAAATCTTAGCTCTTCAAAGCCCAGAGTGAATAGTAAGTTCAGTATGTCCACTAAAAAAAATGTGTTAAGAATAAGTGTTTAATCTGTAAAAATTCACCTGATGTGTACTACACATTATAAGAAAGTTAGCATACCTTATCAGAGACACTATATTTAGAGATACAATTTGCAATGAAAACATTAGTTTCAATCTCTTTTACAGATACTTTAACACTATTAAACTATTTAATTTCGATACATGTGAAACACATCCCTCCATTACTTAAACTTTAATAAAACATACTGAAAAACAGTTTGGTAATTTATCTGTATCTTACACTTATAATCAGTTAGCTAATTTCTTAAAATTCTTCATGACGTCAGTGCAACGTGCAGCAAAATACTGTCTGTTGGCTATCTAAAGCAAAATATGGAAATGAGAAAACATTTAAAAAAAATAAAGATACACCTAAGAGGATTCTGGCAATTACATGATTAACAATCAGGTTATTGGAATTTTCCACTCTGTCTAGAAAGAAAGTAACAAAAATTGTGTTAGTCCCCCCAAACCCCACACAACAGATTCCGCCCCCCCAACCCCCCCAGTTCCACTCTGAATAAACTCCTCAAGCTTCTCTAGCTGCTCTAGTTTCCAGGCCTTGCTTCAATTATCTAATCTTTGTTCTGCAAACCTAAAGTCACAAAGTAACTGGTGTGTTTTCTTTCATGTTTTTGTTTTGTTGCTCTGCGGTTTGTTTCCTAAGTCCCTCTCTGCCAACAATCATCTTTCCTTAAATCAACATAGCCCCTAAGGCCTCAACAATGTCAGGGGAAGAACATTTCCACTGAGCATTCAGTGCCCTGGTAGGAGGCAATTTTTCAGGCTCAAGGACCTGTTCACACCTGATGGACAGGCCAGGAAGGGACACCAAGAACTTTGCTCAAAAGCCCTCTAGGGCTGGAGCTGTTCTACTGCCCTTCAGACTTGCTCAACTGAATGATGATGCAAGTCTGGCTGCTGGAACAACTAACAGAGAATCTTCCTCTAATGCTTTGAGAACAGAACGTTCTCAGATTCCATGCTCACCACCCTATGGATGACTAGGAGGTAGAGAACAGTGAAGAGCCTTATATAACCAACACCCCAGTGAAAACCTAAGAGAAAAATAAAATTAACAAGTAAAAGCAGAGGGCTGTGTCCTGGTATCCTCACTGCCCTGTCTTCAGGAGAAAATGCTGATGATTCTCTGCACTTCAGCTCTTCTCCAGTTCTCCAGAGCTTCAGTTTTTATTTTCTTTTCCTGAACCCCGGATGAACCAGAATATTAGTAAAGGATTATAAACACAGTTTACAATTTTAAATGGTAATCCACAGAGTTGTAACTATTTCCCTTCATAAAGGGAAATCATAATTCAGTACTGGAGTTTTGAAAGCTAGGCTAAATCTAGGCACATAATCATTTCCTGAATGGGAAACGCTTTTCTGTTTGAAGATGGTTTCACCTATTCCTTACCACGAGTAGTGGTGTTAAACTTGCCCTAATCCACATTTAGATCTATATATGTATCTATCTATCTATTTTTATTTTTATTTTTGAGATGGAGTCTTGGTGTGTCACCCTGGCTGGAGTGCAACGGCGCAATCTCGGCTCACTGCAACCGCCACCTCCCACATCAAGGGATTCTCCTGCCTCAGCCTCCCGAGTAGCTGGGATTACAGGCTTGCACCACCACAACCAGCTAATTTTTGTATTTTTAGTAGAGACGGGGTTTCACCATCTTGGCCAAGCTAGTCTCCAACCCCTGACCTCAAGTGATCCACACCCTTTGGCATTGCAAAGTGCTGGGATCACAGGCATGAGCCACTGCACCGGGCCCACATTTAGTTTTACTTCTATGTACTCATATGTATTTACTTCTATGTACTTACATGTATTTACTTACTTTGTTCCCTATGAAACCCAAATTGTAAGTTTTATTTTTTAAAAAGTGCACTGTCCCAGCACTTTGGGAGGCCGAGGTGGGCAGATCATGAAGTCAAGAGATCGAAACCATCCTGGCCAACATGGTGAAACCCCATCTCTACTAAAAAATACAAAAATTAGCTGGGCGTGGTGGCGTGCGCCTGTAGTCCCAGCTACTCTGGAGGCTGAGGCAGGAGAATTGCTTGAACCCAGGAGGCGGAGGTTGCAGTGAGCCGAGATCGGGCCACTGCACTCCAGTCTGGCACCTGGCGACAGAGCAAGACTGTCTCAAAAAAAAAAAAAAAAAAAAAAAAAAAAAAAAG